>VUQS01018882.1:0-13586 GCA_015108495.1 Heterochromis multidens
AAGATACGAGATGTGCAGCACCTGATACAACGGATACTGGATGCCTGTGCTGGCATTTCTCCTGCGGTGTTGCTATCAGTGTGTGAAGAGTGGGAGAAGAGGGTTGCATTGACAATCCAACACAATGGGCAGCACATTGAACACATTTTATAAGTGGTCAGGAACTTGTAAATAACTCATGAAAGAATAAAGTTACGTTGAAACCAAGCACACCATTGTTTTTCTTGTGACATTACCAATAAGTTTGATGTGTCACATGGCCCTCTTCCTATTGAAAAAACAAAAGTTGTATCCAAGATGGCCGACTTCTAAATGGCCACCATGGTCACCACCCATCTTGGGGAGTTTGCCCCCTCACATATACTAATGTGCCACAAACAGGACTTTAATATCACCAACCATTCCCATGTTATTACGGTGTATCCATATAAATGGCCCACCCTGTACAATCAGAAAGGCCTTTTTATTATTTTTAAAGCAATCCTATGTGAATTCCCTTTGAGAAAGAATCAGTTTTTTATCAGTATGGTGTACTCCTTAAACAGATTTTAGAGTAAAAGAAATATTTTCTGTTTGATCTGCTCCTCTGGCTTACGTTTTCTCCAGCAGGACTTTGTACTGCTCATCCCCTCGGCCTCCCTCTACCTCTTGATCCAATTTTGTTATCAATTCATTTTCAAACTGCAAAGATGAGAAGAGAATTAAAAAAAAAATAAATAAAAAAAATACCACCACACACGCATCACAAATGTCATATTTAGCCAGGAGCAAGTTTCGCAGAATTCAAACAAAAACACCAAAGTGCCGAACTTCTGAAGCAGATTTTCACCGTTTCAAACGTGCGTCCAGGGCTGAAGTTGTGCTCACACTGCATCATATCGAAGAAGATGGGGATGGTGGCTTTCCTCAGTTCGGGCTCAGGCACTAGTGTGACCTCCAGAATGGGTCCAACCATAGCTGGGATGAACTTCATTTTGTGGGGGCCTGAGGGACAACAAACATTATCACACAGAAATATCATAGTGTTATTTGAGGAGGCAATAAGCCGCATCTTCATTCTCAACAAACAGAGGACAAATCTAATAATGTGGCAAACAAAACAACAACAAAATATGAAGGTGAACAATAAAAAATATTGTCTTGTTATTCCCCTTGCATTACTTGCAGGCAATGAATACACAGTTCTACAAACTGTGATAACAGAAGCATTACCAGATGGCACAAGATACTCACCGAGATTATACCACATATCTCTGATCTTAAATCCAATAGTCTTCCTCATGTCTCCATATCTGTGGCAAAATTAAATCAAAGCATTGTTAAAATATGCTGTCTCTAAAACCATGAAAAAAGTGGGATAAGAGGTGTGCAAAATAAAAATAATAACAAAATGCAATTATTTGCAAATAATTAAAATCTTATATTTAACTGAACATTGTACAAGGAAAACAACAAATAGAACAAATTATAATCAGGTCCCATCTTATCTTAAAGACCTCATAGTACCATATCACCCCAACAGACCACTTCGCTCTCAGACTGCTGGCTTACTTGTGGTTCCTAGGATATTTAAAAGTAGAATGGGAGGCAGAGCCTTCAGCTTTCAGGCCCCTCTTCTGTGGAACCAGCTCCAAGTTTGGATTTGGGAGACAGACACCCTCTCTACTTTTAAGATTAGGCTTAAAACTTTCCTTTTTGATAAAGCTTATAGTTAAGGTTGGATCAGGTGACCCTGAACCCTCCTTTAGTTACGCTGCAATAGGCCTAGGCTGCTAAGTGCTTCCCATGATGCACAGAGTGTTTCTCCTTCTCTCACCTCTTTTCACTTTCTATGTGTTTATACACGACTCTGCATTTAATCTTTAGTTATTATTAATCTCTGGCTCTCTTCCACAGTGTCTTTTGTCCTGTCTTCCTACCCTCACCCCCAACCTGGCCCCTCCCTGAGCCTGGTTCTGTTGGAGGTTTCTTCCTGTTAAAAGAGAATTTTTCCTTCCCACTGTCGCCAAGTGCTTGCTCATAGGGGGTTGTCTGATTGTTGAGGTTCTCTCTCTATTATTGTACGGTCTTTACAATGTAAAGCACCTTGAGGCAACTGTTGTTGTGATTTGGCGTTATATAAATAAAACTGAATTGAACAAATAACTTTCTTCTGAAACTCAAAGTATGAGAGAGTATTCTAGGACAGAAACTATCAAAATGCAACAGTGTATAGTACCCCCTTCATGGCTCTTACAAGTTATTTTTTATGAAGCTGCCAGATAAGGGCCTGTGAGGCATCTCTTTTCTCAAACTGGAGAATCTGACGTACTCATGCAGCCTCCCACTTCTCCTTCTGGTTAAAACCAGTTTGCACTGTTGTTTGAAGGGAGTGGAACATACTGTTGAATGATATGACCTACAGTGTTTTTTGGAAATTTCTTGCCTGGATTACCCTTTATTTCTTAGAACTCTGAAGAGTTTCTGAAGAACATTATATTTTTATTTTTTGGCCATTTCAGCACTATAATTTGACCTGCAGAGCCTGATTCTCCACCCGCTCCACTAACCAAATTTACTGCTCCTTTAATCAAGCGAACATAATAGGAACAGGGTTTTCAAATGATTAATCAGTCTTTTAACATGATAAACTTGAGTTCGGTAGCACAGTGTGCCACAGGAGAACAGAAGTAATGGTTGCTAATAAGGGGCAATGTATGCCTTTGTAGATACTCCATTAAAAATCATAAATGATTTATGATGATTTATTTCATTAATCATTATTTGCCATTTACAACATTTCCAATCAATTTCATGTTATATTAGAAGAAAACAAATGTGCTTTCAAAAATTAGGACTTTTCAAAGTGATGCCAATCGTTGTTGTTGTAGCGTGTATTTTTTAAAATACATACTTAAATTCAAACGCTTCAACATTTAATATGCCTTTGTTCTACTTTCAATCAATTATAAAATGCATTCTGCTTTTGTTTACATTTTACACACCATCTATTTTTTTTTTAATAATGTGTTTAATGAAAAGTAAATGGTCTCACTTGTTCAGTATCTTATTCCGTTTTTCTTGAGAGAAGGACTCCAGCTGCAGCGTCGTGTGAGTGAGAAATGCCACGGTCAAATGAAAGTAGTTATTCCACAGCTGCGAGGGAAGCAGGGTTTTCAAATATTAATACCATAATTAACTGATTTTGATTTTGTGTTTAATAAAGAATGTAACCTCTACTGAGGCAGGGGAGGACAAGACAAACCTGGAGTTCAAAATGCGCCTGGTCCAGGAAATACTTGTTAAGGACGTCCGAGTACTGGTTAATGGCCCTGAGGAAGACTCGCATCTGCACCAGGTTCATGACCATCCAGTCAGCAGGGAAGACATTTCCCATGAGGTCTTTAAACATGATGAATGTCTCCATGAGGAAGTCCTTGGGTCAAAAGTACAATAAAATCGTTACTGCATGGGTTTGCGCTCCACCCCTTTAAAGAAATAAGATATGCAACACCCAAAAACCCAACAACAAACTAAGCAAATTCACAGCACTGCTGCTACATGTCATTCACACACAATGCTCCCACGGCTTAATTGAGGCCAACAGACATCCTCATCATGTTACTTAATCCACTGCATGAAATGTCTAGAATCAATATTCTCTTAAGGAGCTGTAAGTGGCCTGGGTGGTTTAATGCCTGTTATTGATGAGATGTTTCAGGACAAGTTGTAGCCAAGAGGGGAGGAACCAAGACACTTACAATGATATCCTGTCTCGTCTTGAAGGTGCTGATGTAGTGGGCGTAATGCATGTCATCCATTTGTTTCAGGATCGCCGTCATGCAGGCAAGATAGTGACCCTGCCACAGGAGAGACACAGTAAAATATCTTTAAAAAAAAAAAAAAGCACTTTCAGCACATATTTTACATATTCAGCTATATATAGCTATTGTTGATGTCAGTACCATTAATATTAAAATCAATGCTGACAATGTGGTTGTCAAGGACACATTTCAGCCGTAACATGAGTGTGTCTTACAATGAGAGGAGATGATCGGTCCATGCTGATGACAGTGCGATTAACCCTGCGAAGAAGCCTCTCCATTATCAGCTGAACGTGCCCTCTAGTTGGACCCTGCTCAGACAGAACAGCTTCAGGTACAGTTACCAGCTACGCAGGCGTGCTGCAGCGTGCTGTCAGAGACTGACAGAATTCCTTTTTGTTAAACTGTTAGCAGTGCTGCTTTCATTATTTTTGAAATACTCATCTTTGACAGTGCCGTCTCCACTACAGCACAATGAAGATGAATGAAATTTCTTTTGTGATGTCCGCAGTATTTAATTTAAAAATACACACACGCACACACACAAAAAACAGTAACTTAATCAATTAGTGGATTGATTCAAAAGATATATGGGTTCTAGTTTTCAAGCAGAAACTGGATGTCTCTGGGTTTTAGATTATGGTTCAGTCACACTAGAGTAAAAATAGGACAGCAACCTCCTACCCACAAGAAAAAAAAAAAAAAAAACGGTGGTTAACTGGTGATTCCACTGAATTCTTTCACATTCAGCAACCGATTGCAAGTAGTTGTTAACTGTTGAGCGTGCTTTGAAGACAACAACTGACTGCAAGTTGGTTGCAGACTGGTCCTTGTCTTCGAGGTAACCATTTCAAAGGCAACAAGAGCGCACGTTCATTGCTCACGGTCACAACAATTTTGGTTGTGCCACAGTATCCAACTAACGTTTTTCCTTGTGTGACTGTGGCTTTAGTAGCTGGACAATGAGACAATTGAGACTTGAGAAAATAGCGACTTTGAACAAGCACTGTTTTTGGAAAAAAACTGCAAATTTATTTCAATTAAAATAATATATTACAGTGAGAAGGGTCAATTGGTGGATATTTCCTCAACTGGCCGAATTCTCACATGTCAAACAATCACCTGCGTTGCTTTGATAAGGAGAAAGCGCTACATCAGGATTTCAGCTTTCCAGGATTAATCCATGCTTTTTGGCAATGGGAATGAATGAATAAATAAATAAATAAATAAATAAATGTCCACAACTTACTTATCAGAGACTGCCAGGTCTAACTTATTTAGTATTTTACTGGATTCAGCTCTAAACCTATTGACACCATGTCATCGGCTTGGCTACATTTTGTTAAAACTGATGACCAAAAAGCAGAGTGTAAACTCAGCAGCAGTTTGCATATCACCAAGCTAGATGTGAAGCCGGCTCTCTCATCTAAATAGAAAAATGATACCACGATGGGATTTGTGAAATTTATTGCTTTCTGCTTTATTGCTTTATTACTCTGTCATGCTTGTGCTGAATCACCCGTTGATATAGCTCTATTTTTAGAACTCATGAATACGGGCAGGTCGCTGGTCAGCTATAGTCTGTTGTTTTTATTTAAGTATAAAATAACAAGGTTGAAATTATTTAATATGCTGCAAATACTATTTTTCGTGTTTATTAACACTAGCAAGCAGAGTGCACTCCACACTAGTAAATGCAGGTCTTTGGATTATCCAGACAACCTTTGTGGGAAGAGATGTCACTGCTATTTTTCTTCTCACTGAGCATCAAAGAAGGAAATTCCATTCATCTCCAGTATATTAGGGTGGAGGGGGGGAAAAAAAATCACTAGAGAGCAATATTTCAAAATCTAGGCACGTAAAACTCAAACTGGGATAACTAGATGTTCCACTTAACCATCCATCCATCCATTTTGAACAGCTTATCTTGGATAAGCATAACAGTGGAAGCAAGGTAAGCAGAGCAGCCCAGACATTCCTCTCCTTAGCTACATCCTCCAGCTTCTCCAGAGGATCCATAGATTCCTCCAGGTCAGATGAGATCTATAATCCTTCCAGCATGCTATGGGTCTGCCTAAGGGCTTTTTCCCAGTTGAAAGTACCAGGATAAAATCTAAAAAGAGGCTCAATTCACCCCAACTGGCTCCTTGTGATGGTAAAGAGCAGCAGTTTTACTTTATGGTCCCCATGGATACCTAAGCTCTTTAGCCGGTCTCTGTGGATAAATGAATTTTGGCTGCTTATATCCACCACCTCATTTCTGACTCGATAATTCCTACCGTAATTAGGATGTGAACTGGTAATTGCCTCACCACGTCTTTGCGGTCCAGGTTGTCCAGCACTGTGCTGAGCAGCTGGACGCAGGCCTCATAGTCTGGTTTAGTCGAGTGGTCATCCAGCTGCCCACTCAGCTGGTCAGTAACAAGTGGCAGAAGCACAGCTCGACACTCTAAGGGAACACAGCGCATTTCCTGTTAATGGATCTAACCTAATAAACTTGTATGCAAGTGTAAAAGTTGTTTTTCCTCTTTCATCTCGTATGAAATGTCATCATGGGGTTTTTTTGAGCCTCAAGGACTCCTACCTGGCTGCCTGAAAAGGTCACTCTCCACCATTTTACACATGCAGCCAAGCTTCTGACGCACGAGCTGAGAGTCAGGAATGCTCTCAATGAACTTCGCGAGGAGAACGCTGAAAGAAAAGAGCCAAAAGAGCAGCTGTGACAATTTTAATGCTATTCACATTTTACATCTAGTAATTATAGTCACAGAGGACTAATGAGCCGCACACACGATGGGTTGATTTTACAGCAGCAAGAATTGAGGAAAACGCCTCCTTTGCTCAGAAGTAAATATGACAATTTGCACGTAGACAGGCAATTATCATTTCCCGCTGTGCAAACTCTCTGGAGAGTTACCTGAGCTCCACAGGATCAAACACAGTCTGGATGTCATTAATGATGCCGGGGAGGTATTTCAATATAGCCCCCTGAAAAAGCAAAGAATCGGGTCTCATCAGGCTGAAGACTGGAGACGATTTTTTATTCTCTAGTCAAACAAGCTTTTTAACAGAGCTTTTCCTCACCTTACCGGGTCTGCCAGCAGAGAACTCACATTATTTTGCAGTTAATTTGTAGAGCTTTTCGATAACATGTGTACAACAGTGTAACACATTTTTCACAGCTGGATTACTGCAGTTATCAAAAAGCAGCAGTGGAAAAATACAGACTAAAAACTGAACTAATATCTTCATCATGAAGTCTGACCAGCTGCATTTTTGTTTTATTTTATAGCTAGAAAAACGGCAAAATTTTATCCTAAAGTGTTTCCACATGATATTTTGTTTGTAAAAAAACAAGCACCTTCAATGTACCTTTATCTTTACTCCCTCATCCAATGGTCTGTCCATGAGAGTGTTGAAAGAGAGGAAGAGGGTGCGGATGGAGTTGAAGAAAGCATCTCCGTCTTCACTGTTCCCATAGAATCTGCGAAAGACGGCACCATTAAAACACAAGAAGCCATCCTCAGAATATGGAAGTACTAAGTGGATTCTTGTGTTGCAGTGCTTCTCATACCTGAGATAGAGGACTCGGGACTGTACAATGAACCTGAACAGGTACTTGAGAGCTTTAAGTGCTGCATAGAGTCTCTCAGTCAGCCCAGGCTCTTCAGCATGGCCCACATAGTAGTTAAGCACCCCGGTTAGCTTCCTAAGAAAGTGAATGAGTTAGACATTAAGGTCTGGGGGGTAACTACGGTGTAGGAGGAGAAGAAGTGCAAAGGGCAAAAAGAATTAAAACTAAACAGAAGCTATTAAAAGGCAGGAAATATAGAACAGGGACTCACATGTAAGCCAAGGTGGCACTGAAGTGCTTGTTGATGTAGGTTTCTAAGACAGGGTTGAAGTGCTGGAATTTGATGTCGCCAATAAGTGTGATTATAAATACCTGGTTAAAAGCACAAATTTAAAAAAAGGGAGGAAATAAAACCAAAGCCTGTGCAGATTAAAACAGTTCATAAAGATGATCATTTTATGTAAATGAAAAGTTGTTCACTTATCTAATGTTATAGAAAGGCTGCATCAAGTACGCGCTAATGCAAACAGAGCACCATACGGTCACTACTTCACATGAAGGGGCAGGTTTTGGTACAAAAGTACTATTTCAAACAATCGGAAAACATCAAGAGGCAAATGCGCTCAAAGCTGCTATGAATGGCCACATTTCAAAAAGTCGGCCATCACGGATAAGAGGGAGACATGATATTATTTAAATATAGAGATGACAACACACATTTTCATCACAGTCTGTCCTAGAAGGGATTCACAGTGTTTGACTTAGCTGTTTCCACGAAAAGTGCCAGATTCAGTTGTTACAAATGGAAGAAAACAGAGAACCGAGAAAGTTTTAAACCTGATTACTTTGCCACCCTTGCACAGCCTGGGTGTGAAAGTCAGATTGCTGCTTTTTAGAAGTCATAGTAATAATAAACAGTGGGACCTTGCGGTGACAATTTTGGCATTAAAAAGTGAGTTTGCGAGGGTAGGGAGGGTATCAATTATCTCACAAGCAGTTCTGATGCACTATACTGGGGCCTTAAACTTGTTCAAAAGGCAAAAACACTAGGTGGCTTTTAAGAAGCAGTCACAGGAACTGCATTTATCATCAAGGCTGGTGCTAGCAGCAACTTTCACACAATTTTTAGGAATTTCAGAATCAATCTAAATTTGGAAAGAAAAAAAAAAAGTCTGGAAAAAAAACACTGATTTGTAAAGCCAGTTCAGTTTTATTATTACGACTTATTTTCCATCCTTAAAAACTGATTCAGCCTGTGGGAAGCCAAACTGAAAATGAATGCTAGGAATTACCACATACTGACACTGGCTGCCGTTGCATGAACACATTTTTTTAAATTATGATTGGATATTTTGGGCATGTGATTTTGTGTTTCCACAAATGCAAAAATGCATTTAGATGCAAAACAGTGCAGCATACACAAAAGTGATAAGAATGTCACCTAAAGATGCATATATACTGTATAGTCTGTTCAGTGTAGCAGTCACTGCGTTGCTTTTACTTCTTTAAGAAACAAAGACTCAGCACAGGATCAGTTCAGCTCAGATGCTGACATTTTTGAAATGGGCAGAAGTATATGTCCTTCCACATTTACATCAAGACAGAGGACAACCACAGGAAGAACTCAGCAAGCCACTAATCAGGTTAAATCATTTACATGATTCACTTTTAATCTGATGGGATTATGAAAATGTTTATTCCACACCTCCACAATTGACTGAAATTTGGTTTGGCTCTGATTATGGAGCATTTTTATTGTGTTTGGGCTTTTAAACCGATGAAAATCCTAATATTAGGCTATATGTAAATGTAGCTTCTGTGGCTTCACCAAAGACTAACCAAGGCATTGAACACCAGTGTATCATAGGTGTCCTTTTCCGAGGTTTCCATCATGATGTTGAACAGGGCATCAAGAGTGTCCTGGAGAAACTGAGGATTAAACAGAAACCTGTTACAAAAGTGCCATTAAATACAGTGTTATAAAACACCTATAAACTATAACAGCATATGACTTATTTAATGTATCATATGTGAGGACATACTTTGACTATCTCCCCTCCTTCCACCTCCATGAGTCTTTGCAAAATCTGGTCAAGATCCTCAGGGTTAGACCTCCAGTTCAACAGGCCAAGTAGATCCACTAAAGGAGCAAAGGGAGGAAAAAAAAAATGAACACACAGAACACAGCAGGAGCAACGCCTCCTCTGTTACCAAATCACTTAATGCAATGCACATTAAAAGCCTGAAATTTCAATATTAATTGAATCAGAAATGCATCAGACAGCATCAACACATCAGCGAAATATTGGCAACACAGATCACTCTAATTCATTTCAAAGCAATCTGTGGGGAGGTCAAATGACGGTATGCTTAGCTATCCATCAACAAAGCTGTTTCATTTTTTAAAACACGACTTGTGACAGGGCATCTTTTCATTATGACAGACTGGAAGGGTGGCAAAAAATAAGAGATGAGCCCAATAGTACCATTCTGAGTGAGTTTAGTGGAGCAGGTGAGTGTGGCAAGCTGGAAGCTGTCCTTGGTCACAGGAATGGTTGCTGAATGGTGGAACAGCTTCCCAGTTTGCTTCTCCTTTTCCTCTACTTCCGCCCAGGTTGCAGGCAAGGTGAGATAAACCTTTGCATCCTCTGCTTTTTTCACATCAGCCTATGAAAATCAGAAATGAGGGAATGAATCATGAGGTTTAGTGATCAATGGAAATCTAATTTCATATTTATTGACTGAGGAGAGATTCATGCATAATCCATCTACCCACTGTCAGCTATTCAAGACAGGCTTTTTGCATAATTAGATAAAAGCAATAAACATTCTCTTGCTTATCTTAAAGCTCAATGAATTACCTTTAACACGGAATAAATATATGAAAAACATCCTATCATATACATCATCCTGCAACACTACCTTATAGACGATAAGATCGTGTCTGCCATCTCTCAGCGTGGTTCCATCTCCTCTCATAAGCCGAACGAAGGCCATACCAAAGGGCTTCTCTGACTTGTCCCTAGCTGAAGGGCATACAGGAGCATAAGACGGGAACTAATCCAAGAACACTCACTCTAGCTGTGTTTAACATGGTGGCAGCATTACACGTGGGTGTTTGTCATACAAATAAGGCACAGTCACTCACAGTCCTGGGAGGATCTGTGTCTAAACATCACCCTCAAGTGGCAGCGGCACACGTCTTCAATGGGAATCGTCACCTTGCAAGGACAAGAAAAAAAAAAAGTCATTGGAATTAAGAAATGTGTTAATACAGGATTATATATATGGAACAAATGCTATTTGGTGGGAGATTTGTATATATAGCGCGTTCCTCCAATACAGACCCTACAGATTATCTGATAAACTGAGCTATGGCAAATCCATTTTGAAAAGAAATCTCATTAGATAACCTGACGTATAATGTTCACAGCACAGAGCTGCTCATGTGGGTCCTTGTTGTGAGCTTACCTTCACTGTTTCATTCCAACAAGGCTGCTTCACCTGGTAGTAAATAACAGACTTGTACTCTGTTATGCCATCATAACCGGCTCCAGGAAAAATGGTTTTCTAAAGGAAGGAGATTAGTTTACATGAAAGGAACAATTAAAATGTTCTTTCTGCTGTTTTCAATCATCTTTGACAAAAAAAAGTCAAAGTACAGTCAAGCACATAAACTTGCTACGTATAATCAATACAGAGTTGCCAACTTTCAATTATCAGTTAGATAGTGATGGTGCAGCTGTATGGATGGTCTCCCACCAAAGGATTTTAAGAAATCGGTAGGACATGCCCCATGGCGTCCAGGAGGCATCCTAGTCTGATGACCGAACCACCTCAATTGGCTACAGTATGTGGAGGAGCAGCTGCTCTACTCCGAGTCCCTCTTGAATGACTGAGCTCCTCACCCTATCTCTAAGGGAGAGCCCAGCTATCCTTTGAAGGAAACTCATTTCCACCGCTTGTATCCACGATCTCATTATTTCGGTCACTACCCAGAGCTTGTGACCATAGGTGAGGGTAGGAACATAGATTGACCAGTAAATCGACAGCTTCACTTTTATGCTCATCTCTTTCTTCACAACAGATCAGTACAGCGTGCCCTAATCCATCTGTCAATCTCACGCTCCACTCTCCACTCACTCGTGAACAAGACCCTGAGACACTTAAACTCCTCCACTTGGGGTAGTAACTCGTCCTGGACTCGGAGTGGTCACTCCACCCTTTTCTGGCTGAGAACCATAGCCTCGGACTTGGACATGGTGATTCTCATTCCCACCACTTCCCACTTGGCCACGGACCACTCCAGGAGGTCACCACCTGATAAAGCCAACAGAACCATATCATCTGCAAAAAGCAAAGATGAAATCCCAGAGGCCACCAAAGTGGAGACCCTCCACCATCTGGCTACGCCTAGAAATTCTGTCCATAAAAATTATGAACTGAATCAGTGACAAAGGGCAGCCCTGGCAGAGTCCAACACCCACCGGAAACAAGTCTGACTTACTGCCAGCAATACAGACCAAGCTCTCCCTGCGGTTGTACCGAATTAGCCCTATATTTTATATATCCAATTGTAGCTTGAAATATATTTAAAGCTACTTTTGGCTGCTCCCTTGTCACAAGGGGTTGCCACAGCAGGTAGCTCCATATATTTTGATTTGGCAGATTTTTACATCAGATGCCCTTCCCAACGACTCTGAAGGGATTTATGTCTCTGGCTGGAATCAAACCAGTAACCTTTCGCCTGCCAAGCAAATGTGTAAACCACCACAATATAGAGCCACATAAATAGGTTAATTTTTTGACTTTAGTAAAGAGTCCTTTACCAACAGTAAAATAAAAATGAACTAACAGCTGATTAAGCTGAAGACTCAAGAGGAGGAACAAATTATTTAACTGTAAAACGGACTGTCTGAAGTGTAGAAAAGTACAGACTGAATCACTGATATTGTCTATGTGTCAGGAATAACTGCTACTTATGAATAACTAATGAAATTATCATGCATACAAATGACAACTCTCATTCTGGAGACACTCATATGGATCCTATGAAGCAGCAGGTATTTATTAAACTTAGTGGAAAGACTCCTGCAAATAGCTGGAAGCAACAAAGCAAGCTTCAACTCCTAATGAGATTTTGTCAAACCCAGATTTGGCCACATTCATTGGCGAGTCTCATCAATAAGCTCTAAGAGAGGTATGAGGCAACTTAATCAAGTGAACTGTGCTTTGGGCTTTTCAGTTTTACTGACCTGTGTTTCCTAAACGGAAAAAACTGAACATCTGACTTGTTGATAGTCAAAATACAATACAATTGATAAGTGAAATAGAACACTTTCCCATCTATAGGACTGTCCCATTAGCATGGCCAAATGTAGATATAGCACAATTATATTAATTATAAGACGATGCCATTCAGTTAGGTGCATTAAGCTCAATTTAAAATACTATTTAAAAAAAAAAAAAAAAAATATAAAATAAATTTTTAAAAAAAAAAAAAAAAAAAAAAAAGACATTATTCATTGCATTCACTGGTCTATTTTACCTCCATGGGATTGCCTTCATCATCGTGCACACTTAGTAGGACCTCTACATTTTTGGGGGTCTTCTTTTTACCACGGTCAAACTCCCCTTGTAGCAAGGTTACATAAATATCATTTCTCACGTTTCCTGGAGCAGGGATAAAAAAAAAAAATGATCAGA
This sequence comes from Heterochromis multidens, assembly GCA_015108495.1. NCBI lineage: Eukaryota > Metazoa > Chordata > Actinopteri > Cichliformes > Cichlidae > Heterochromis > Heterochromis multidens. The sequence goes on from VUQS01018882.1 coordinate 13,084, forward strand.
AGGTTGTGTTGAGAATTTATGAAAACCTTCTCACAGCTTTGTGAGCAATTAAAATGAACATGACCATGGCGAGAAATGCCCATCAACAAAGGCTTTAATTCACCTGGGAGGATGATTTCTGGAAAGCCCATTTTCCTGACAATAGCTGTGCTGCGGTCCACAAAGTGGGGGTAGTCCTTCCTTACTTGGGCAAGGTCCCCTGGGAGAAGCTTCAGGGTCACAAACAGCCCTGCCAGCAAACATGTAAAGAAATTCAATGAGGGAGACTGCAAAAGGATACACCTTGCAGACCCCTCACACATCATTTATTTTCCTCAAAGCAAAAAAGGTCAATTTAGAGCAACCCTCTAAAATCACAGGGGAACACATTGTCTGTGAGCACTTCATTTTACCCTGGCCTTTGTGATTGACCTCCCGTGTGGCAATGACTTTGTTGAAGACAGCTGTGAGTGGCTCATTCTCTCCTATGACTCGAGAAGGGATGAGCGGAGACATGATGAGCT
>VUQS01018886.1:8690-20590 GCA_015108495.1 Heterochromis multidens
TAGAATTACCCCCCCCCCTTTTTTTTTTTTTTGCAGAAGTAGTACATCAGAGCAAATTCTTTTCAAAATTTTTTAGATTGTTGACCTTAAATCCCAGAGCCAAAAACCCACTGGCTCTTACTGCTTAATACACTACTGAAAACAATCATCTAAACCTATATTTGAAATCACATGGATTACACTATCAAAGTGTGAACCACAGGCAAGTTAGGCTGTTTAAATAGAAATTCTGTAACTGATTGCACCATGTGTGCATGCATCCGTTACTAAGTTTGACTAAACCAAAAACAAAGAAACAAGACAAAACAATCATTACTAAATGAACTTGAGCATTTAAATCTTGTTTAAGCTGATTAGTAAATTGGCTCCTAGGAACGTCTATGGTTTTGCAAACAGGAAGTCAATGTAGTATCACAAGCCAGAATAGTGTCAATTTCATGGTTTACTTAAACAAACTGTTGGCAAATTACACTCACCGACTTCATTAGGTAGCTCTCCCTAGTACTGGATTGGACTCCATTTTGCCTTCAGAACTTTCTGAATCCTTCATGGCATACATCCAACAAGGTGCTGGAAACATTCCTCTGAGATTTTGATCCATATTGATGTGATAACATCATACAGTTGCTGCAGATTTTTCAACTGCACATCCATGATCTATCAGCTTGAGATCTGGTGACTGTGGAGGCCATTTGAGTGCAGTGAACTCATTGTCATGTTCAAGAAACCAGTTTGAGATGATTTGGGCTTTGTGAGCCATTAGGAATGGGCATGGTCAGCAGCAATACTCAGGTAGAATGTGGTATTTAAACTATGCTCAATTAGTACTAAGGGGCCCAAAGTGTGCCAAGAAAATATGCCCTACACCATTACACCACCTCCACCAGCCTGAACTGCTGATACACAGCAGGATGGATCCATGCTTTCATGTTGTTTACTCAAAATACTTTAGTTGTAATCGAGTGGTTATTTGAGTTACTGTTGTCTTCATATCAGCTCAAAGCAGTGTGGCCTTTCTCTCTGACATTCATCAAGAGAACTCTCGCTCACTTTTCTCTTTTTTCAGATCATTCTAAAATAAATCCTAGAAATGGTTGTGTGGGAAAATCCCAGCAGATCAGCAGTTTCTGATCTACATATTCAAAGTCACGTAAATCACCCTTCTTCCTCATTCTGATACTCGGTTTGAACTTCAGCAGGTTGTCTTGACCATGTATACATGCAGCTTGTGTACATGCCTTAGTATATTGTGCTTCTGCCATGTGATTGGCTGATATGATATTTGCGTTAACGAGCAGTTAAACAAGTATATCTAATAAAGTGGCATGTGAGTGTATTTTGTAAGCTGACTTACCTAGTTAATTAAAAAAAATTTTTTTTCAAGATTTATATCATTATTAAACCTCATTTATCAAAGTTTAATAGTTCAGGTAAGATGTGTCCAACTCCATATTACAGGTCATAAACATGAGCAAGCTACAGTTGCTTCATGTAGCAGTAACAGTTCACCTTGACAGTTTGTGTAGTGCAGTGTGTGCAAGTGCTTTTTAATGACTAATTGGTGTAACTCATTAAAATGCAGGAATTTAGTAACATAAATTCCAGTTAGTAAGCACTTATGTGACAATAAGTATGAACTTATGAACACTCAACTTTGCACATGATGCTTAATAAAACAAGACAATGTGCTAACTTGTAAAGTTTTGGTGATGCTTTCTTTCACTTCTTCCCATGGCTAACCACCTGCTGGCTCTGGCATTGTATGTAGAGACTGTCCTTCCCTCGGAGTTATAGTTATAGTTATAGCTATAAGTTGTTTGTATACGCTATTAATAAAACCTACAGTTACATTTTTAAGTTAAGCCACCTGTAGCGGCCGTGTGAATACAATGAAGTGAAAGTAAATTCGGCATCATGTTGACCAATACGATGGAGCTTTTTGACATCTGTTTAATGTTGTGAAAGAGCCTTTTTCTAAACCAACTCATGATCTTTTCCTAACCTTAACCAAGAAGTTGCAGTGCCTGAAGTTAAAACAAAAATTAAACCGTGAATAAAGACCAAAGTTCAAAGTGGTTCCAGACACAATCTCCAGTCTCACAGTCAGAAGTAGAGTTTGTCTGCACCACTTCTGCCCTACCTACCTGCTAGTGCAGACTTTCTTTCAAAAGGGGAACACTCCTATATGTTGTTACAGAAATGCTCACACGAGTTGTTTCAGGAACTAGAAACAAACATCCAAAATGATTGTTTAGTTGAATGTCTTGTTGCAAACAGACAGAAGTGTGCTTTCAATCTTCTCATCCAGCTCTTGCCACATGTTACTACGGAGACAGATGACCACACAGTTTTGTTCTTTGGAGTGAATCATTTAAAGGAATGTGCTTGTTTATTAGCAAGACTAGAATGGAAAGAATTTCTCCCCAGCAGGGATTTATACAGATTAATTGATAAACCAGTCTTTATAAAGGATACAAACATGTTAGTTTAATGGTTTGTTTGCATATCATTTCTCTGCAAATAATTATGAGATTAATGCCTTGGGTGATAATAAATCCTGGACTGAACATTTTTGATAAAAAAGTGCGGAAAAACATCATGAGAGAGAAACAATATAGCAGTTTTTTTTCCCTTTTTTTACCCCACTTTAAGACTGCAGTGAGTTGGATCCAGGGATATAATAAAAGCTGTTTCATATATTTAATTTGAAAATATTCCCAGTGGTTTTTTTTTGGTTTTTTTTAATTGAACATGATAAGTAGTGAGTTTTTTTCTTTTTTTGTTAATTGCTTTATTTATTTGCAATATATCAGATATATATTTTCACACATGCAGTAATAAGTGAACCATGTTATCAACAAGAATCATTTTATGTCATCACTAGGAGTTGTTAAAGTGCTGAAATATCTCATATGCTTCAGATCCTCAGTGGGCCACTAATTTGAAATCTAATGAATGAATGAGTGAATCCATGAGAATGCGAAATACTTTATCCCACATTTGGGAAACTCCTTTCTTACAGCAGCAGCACAGCACGGTGGTGGAGAGGGATTAGGAGTATGAATGCATGTTCAAGGAGCAGAAACTAATGCATAGATCTAGCCTGTGGTTGACAGTGCACTAGACAAGGTTATCAAAAAGCCAGTCAATGTAGAAAATAGCAGTTGTTCTAATTTAAGAAGTTTATTGGCAGTCAGGTTCCTCTGAACCAAACATTCTTTGTTTCTTTTCTTTTCTTTTCTTTTCTTTTCTTTTCTTTTCTTTTCTAACTAGTAAACTGCACCATATTATCCCCATAACTGCCTTCCTATGAAGTCATTATGTCTGCTGATTGTTGGAAAGATAATACTTTGATTGTCTGGCAGGCTCTCAATGAGGCAAACAAATCTGTTGCTCCTATGAAATACAGCCTGAAAAAATACAACACTTTGGCCTGTTCAGACATGAGAGGAAATGTACACTCAGTGTCCAGAAATATTTTGATAGTGGCACAATATTCATAATTTTGGTTGTGAATGGCACCACAATTGATTTGAATTGAAACAACCAAGTTGCAATTAAAGTACAGGCTCTTAGGTTTCATTAAAAACATCATATAAAACACTAAAGAATTACAGTTATTTTTGTATACACAGTCTGCTGTTTTCAGGGGCTCAATCCTTTGTATGCAGTGATGATCAACATTACCAAAAGAATGGGTTTCCTTGTTTGTGATGCTTTGGCAAGCCTTTACTGTATCTATCTTCAGTTGTTGTTTGTTCATTGGTCTGACTTGTTTAATCTCCAGCAAGTGAAATGCAACTTGATCAGGTTAAGGTCAAATGTTTGACTAAGCCATTACTTAATATTACCTTTTCTCACCACCCAAAACTCCTTGCTTTTGCAGTATGGTTTGGGTCATTGTCCATTTGTACTGTGTAGGGCCATGTAATCTTTATACCATTTGGCTGAATCTGAGAAGACAGTGTAATGCTTTATACTTCAGAAGTCACCCATCTTCTTCTATCATCGGTCACAGCATCATTATGGTTGGGATTTAGGTTGCTGTGCTTAGACTTGGTTGGATTATTTTTACCAGAATAATACAAAACAGTTATTTTTTACAGTGAGAAAACACTACAGAGGCAGAAATATTCAGTGGATGTGTCTCAAATCAAGGAATCTGAGGAAAACCATGCCTGGGATAGTTATTTTTATTATATCAATGATTACATTGTTATGGTAGCCATGCAATAGTATCCTTATCTTGTAACATCAAGATAATACCAAAGGAAATCTGAATGTTGCTATTTCTAAACTGATGCTATAAAGAGACAAAATATCAATTTAATTAAAATGTTGAATAAAGGAAAGAGTGTCACATAATCCCCGGTAAAATCACAACTTGATGTAGTTACACAAAGGTTTGTGTACTTGTACTTGGATTTTATATCTACCTTGTTCATTTTTAAAATGCCATTCAGCTAATCCAGGTTAATTTGATCAGAGTCCAGAACATCCAACACAAAATAAATGATTCCACATAGTCTCAGTATCTTGGATGGATCTTGAATATGTTTTTTTTATTTTAATTCTTTGCCAAGAGTCATTGACAACATAAAAATAAATACACACCTGTGTACCTTGCCTGACCTACTTAATGTTTCAGCTCTCTCTATATGTAACAAACACATCTGCATAGGACAAGTAACAAATGTCTCTATTTTAACAGTACTTATAATTTACACAGAAATCACATCCATTGCATGTAAGCCATACTAAACTTGCTTCTACAGTAACCTTTAAAGAAATGAGATGATGTTTGCTGGTAGGTAGTTTTTCTTACCTTTGGATAAAACCTTCTTATTTCCTTATTTACAGTCTTATTTCCTTATTTACAGCTAATTTAGTGAAAGAAGGTAGACTATATTTAAATTCCTTCACATCATGCTGTAAAGTATGAAGTAGAACCTCTGTATATTTGGACATCCTATAAATGATTGATAATTATCATAATCTACAACAGTGTGACACTTTGAGTGGAATACACAATACATGGCCTAACATGTCCTTAGGAGCCAAGTCCTCGGTCTATCTAAAGGTCAGTATTTGAAAATCCAGCAGTAGATTGCATCTGCTGCCTTGTGAGCTACTGTTCCTCGTTTCTGTGGGAAAGGAGTCAGAGCCGTACAGCACTTTGAATGACCTCAGCTGGACTACGTCTGTGATCAGGATGCATGTTCTGGTGTCCCCTTGTGAACAAGAACTCCAAGCCAAATAACTGTGTGTGATCTGTTGAAGATAAATGCTTTCCCAGACAACACAGGGACATTTAATGCTTCACTAATGCCACTGTGTGTTTGTGGTTAATTTGCACCAAAGCTCTGACTGTGTGTCAGAGGAGTAAAAGATCTATGTGTGATTGCTGAGTGAAAGTTTTGCTCCATTTCTGCTTGTCAAACTATTAAAGGCTCTTTCCCCATATCTCATGCCACTGGAACGAAGGATACAAAGATAATTGTACTGTTGCACTGGCATGTCATAAAAAATTTATTTATTTTTTGAAATCGTGAAATCCTAACAGATTACCAGTAATTCTCACTCTGGCTCCTTTCAGTTTCATTTAAAGGTGAGCAGATGAGAAGTGAGATTGAGCAATTTAATGGCTCTTTTTGAGGATCACCTTCAAAAACTACATATAGGAGTCTGCTATCTCCTTCATGGCCACATTGCTTTTTTTTTGTACTGACTATTTCAAAACATATTTCAAAAACATTCCCAAGCATGCCAGCTTCTTGGTCTTTTAAAAGATGGCCTTTCTTGGTTTTGTAAACACTCAGTACAATAATTAGCTGGCATCCCCTGTTGGCAAAAGACAATAATGCTGGCCAGGCCTGACCACTGCTGCCAAACAGACCAAGATATACTAAACAGACACAGCAATTCTGCTTCAGGTTGTGTTGAGATGCTAAAAAAAAACATGTAAAAAATTGTAAATATCAGCAGACTTGATGGCTATAACACTTAAAGTAAAGCTAAACATGCTTACTGCAATAACACATGAGGATCAGAGCTACAATTAAGAATACATCAGGAAAAAAAAACCTGCTTACTTGGTGAGCAGTCACCTGGATTGAAACCACAAATTTCAGGAATACTGAGGTTTCCTGCATGCCATCTAAAAATTCTTCAACATTCGTAAATACTTTAAGAAGTTTTAGTAAGTAATAGCTGTACTTGTGACTTACTAGCTCATAATTACAAAGAAAAATTGCCTAATTGCAGTTGTCAAAGAGTCATTGTTTTCTTCAATAGCAAATAAATGCAGTGACAGCTGTGAGTCACGGTAAAAAGGAACTGTTAGGAGCTAATTTGTCATACTTCATTTTCCAACATTTAAGCAAATATAGGCTAAAAAACACAACTCCTGTTGATACCCACAGTGTAGGTCATTGTGAAGACTGTAGCTTTAAGTGACATTAAAAAAAAAAGAAAAACTTGTATAGATCACTACCTGCCCAGCAATAAATATCAGATCCAGGTTGAGGAAGTATGATGGTAAAAAAAACAAAAAACAAAAAACAGCCTTATTTCTCAGTTGATTCATGACCTTTAGTTTCAAGTCTTATTTAATACAGTTTTCTTAATTTTGTAAATTATGATCCCATTCAGTGTAAAATAGTGCATGAACAGTGGCTATCTTGTGACTTAAAAGCCACTATAACATGAGCCTGCAGCATCAGATCCACTCCTTTCTCATCACATCTGGTTTCAAATAAACATTAAGGCACTGGCTAAACAGCCAAATTCAGGGCTTCACAACAAGAGTCCACAAACCAGTGGGTGATGCCACTATGTTTTTCATATACAGTCTGTAGTGTCGGCCCAAGTGAACAAAAACTGTTAATGGTGGTTTAAAGACACATTACAAAGACACATTACCTATATAATTTCATACAAAAATAAATAGCTTATCACTTAGCAGTGCTAATGCAGTACCTGAGTTTAAATGTGTAGGATCAATCATCCAAAGCAACAGAAGGTGCACAAGAGAGTGCCAGTAGGGCAGAGCGGGTGGAGAGTGTCACTGGTGATTTGTGACAGAAGGATAGCAACAAGAGGGAAAGGGAAGGTTTACAAGATGGTAGTGAGACCTCTTGTGATGGTGACACTGACAAAAAAGACAGGAGGCAGAAATGAAGGTGGCAGAGTTGAAGATGTTTAGATTTTCATTGGGAGTGACCAGGAGGGACAGGATTAGAAATGAGTATATCAGAGGGACAGCTCAAGTTGAGCAGTTTGGAGGAAAAGAGGACATCCAGAGGGTTGGTGTGACAAAGGAGGATGCTAGGGATAGGGTGACATGGAAGCAGATGCTTTGCTGTGGTGACCTCTAAGGGGAGGAAGAAGAAGAAGAAAGATGGAAGAAGAAGGAGGAGAAGGACTAATGAAATACTGGTGAAATGACCTGATTGAGCATAAGTGTAAAGGCTAGATGCAGCCACCATGCTTCCATTTCTTTCAGAGTTTTGAACAAAAAAAAATGTGTTTTTAATTTCTGTTATTAAACATGAACATGATGAGACTGTACACATTTAAAGAAAATAATGCAGAAGGGCCCCTATTGGCTCCTTGTACCTGGGCATGTGGCCACTTTTTAGCAACTTGTGTAAATGCCATTTGGATTGTATAAGTAAGAAAGTATGGAGTCCATACTGTCTTTGGTTAACATAATACACTTTCTCACAGCACGAGTCTTCTCTTGATTCTCACCTCACTTTTTAACTACCAGCTGCTTTGAGCATTGTGAAATCTCTTAAATGTTTCAACATGAAAGCAGTCAGTCTCTCTGCAGTTCATTTTTTCTTTCAAATTAGCCATTTCAAATCTTTCTTGATGAAGGAAAAGTATTTTAAAGCAAATGCTGAAGCTGATGCAAAAGATACAAGCGAACAGCCACACACATAGATGCGGTGACTGGACTGATGACCATAACAGAGAGGAGAGACATATTATTTAAACCACATTTGTAGAAGGTTTATACTGAAAGGTGTTCAAAGCTTTGCACTGCCCTTTTTATTAAAAAGTTAAATGTGTTGCAACCAAAAGAAAAAACAGAGTTCAACAGTTCAAATCCTGCCTGGATTTATTTATTTTTTATCCCTGCACTGCTTGCTAATCATGATGTGAAGAATGACAGTACCAAAACGGTCAGAAATAGCTCCCATATAATCTAACTTAAGTAAAGTGCAGGAGCTTTGTGAACAGCCATCAAAGTAACATCTAGTTTGATGTTGTCCTCTGCTTTTTACGTAAGTTGAAAACCCAAAAAGAAAAGTAAGTGATCACACAGACATTAATCTTATTCCTATTCCAGCAGATAGAGCCATTTTATTCCACTGACAAACGCTCCATCATAGCTGATTGCTGAAGTTCTCTAGTGTATTCATCTTATAAAAGTGCTTTGAGATAACTTTGTGGTGAACTAGTATTATAGAAATATAGATGAATATACAGTTAGGTCCATTAATTTCTGGATAAAGACATTTTTTTTAATTGAAATTTTTCCTTTGAACATGACCACAGTGGATTTTAAATCAAACAATCAAGATGTGATTGAATTGCAGACTTTCAGCGTTAATTCAAAGGGTTTAACAAAAGTTAACTGTTTAGGAATTGCAGCCACTTTTTAATACATACATTTTCAGAGGCTCAAAAGTAATTAGCCTAATTAATATAATTTTAAATATAAGGATTGTTTTTAACACTTAGTAAAAAATCCTTTGCAGTCAATGACTTTGCATTACGCTTTAGGTCATTATACATTTGCATTGTGACGTGCTGCCTAATCAGTTTTGCAGCATGTGGTTGAATGCTGAATGTGAACAGACGGTTTCATTTTCAGGGGATCAAAGGTAATTGGACAAATGACTAACAAGCAGTTTCATGGCCAGGTGAGACCTGCTCCCTTGTTATTTCATGACAAATTAAGCAGATAAGAGACCTGAAGCTGATTCCAAGAGTTGAACTGATTTGTAGCTTTTCAATGGAAGTCTACATATGAGGTCAAAAGAGATGTTGATGTAAATGAAGGAGGTTGAAATAAACAAAATAAAATAAATCAGAAATATAGAAAAAAAACTTTATTATTAATTTATTTACTTTTTTAATCTGGTACTTTCTTAAAAAGAGGGTTTACAACAAGGTGCAAACCACTGATTACACTCAAAAACAGTAAGGCCAAATTAGACTTTGACAGATATCTAAAACAGATCTGAAAATAACATATATATTTATACAGTTGAAACCAAGATTAACTTGCATCAGAATCATGGGAAGAGAAAAATATATAGAAAAAAAGGAACAACTCATGATCTGAGGCATACCACATCATCTGTCAAACATGGTGCAGGTAATGTTATGGCATGGGCGTGTATGGCTGCCAGTGGAACCAGGTCACTGGTGTTTATTGATGTGACTACTGATAGAAGCGACAAGGTGAATTTTACAGGGCTTATATTCTCTGCTCAGGTTCAGCCAAATACTGCAAAACTGATCAGACAGTCCTTCATAGTGAAAGTGGACCCAAAGCACACTGCAAAAATAACCCAAGAGTTTCTCAAGGCAAATAATTCTTTGGTTGAATCAGTCATCTGATCTCAACCCAACAGAGCATGCTTTTCAGTTATTAAATACAAAACTGGATGAACAAAGACTCACAAACAAGCAGCAACTAAAATAGCTGCATTAAAGACAAAGCAGAGCATCTCGAGAGGATGGTGATGTCCACGGGTTCTAGACTTCAGGCAATAATAGATTACAAAGGATTTTCAAAGTATTGAAAACAATCCTTATATTTAAGATAAGATAAGAAGATAAGAATAACTTTATTGATCCCAAAGAGAAATTCATATGTCTGACATAGCTCATCTGCTAGTTGTATGAGAATTGTAAAGCGTGATGGCTGTGTGTGCGAATGATTTTCTGTAGTGAGGAGTCTTCCAGTTGTGATCTGATCTGCCAAGTGGTGGTAAGGCAGCAGCTCTGTAAGCTTCTTTGACACTGGTGTACAGCAGATCAAGGGTTTTATTTTCTCTGGTAGGACAGTCAACAAATTGTGTGAACAACATGATTAGACAGAATAACCAAAAAATTAAACCAACACCATTTTAAAAACACTGTAAAACAATGAAACTGGGATTTATTCCAGGCTACTCTACTTGACAGCAATAGCAATAACAAAGTTTACTTAATAAATGTTCCATTTACAGTTTCTTCACGACATCACAGCATATCAAGCAGAGTGGGATTAGCAGAGAGTAAAGTAAAGGTGTCCTTTGATGGCCTTTAGCTTTTGATGGCCTTCTAAAAGCTGTGCAGTGGAAAGAAAACAACCTACCAGTTACATTAAAACTAATGCTTCATTGTAGGCAGTTCGACAGGCCAAAGGAATGCAGTGCGAGTGTGTTGGGTTTGTGCCAAAGCTTTGGATGAACATCAGTCAGTCCACTGGTGGATAACATACAGCAAAGAAGTCAGATAAGATTTGGCTGGGCTTATAAACTGAGAAGAAGCAGGATAAAGACCAACAGAGCAGAGAACAGCACAGTATGGACACACAACAGTTTTGGGCTGTTCTGATCAGCACAGAACAAGATGTTTTAACATTAAAGAAGTGAGGTTGAGAATGTACAAAGCTGACAAAATGAAGGACTGAGCTGATAGAAGGAAAGCCTCTGATTTTCAAAGGAAATTAGTACTTGAGGCGTGGGGCTTTATTCCTGCATTTTAAAAAATGTTATTTATTGGTCTTATTTATCAAGTGGCAAAGTTTATAATAAAAGATCTAACAATTCCCCCAATCTACACTCATTAATAGGAAAGTGTGTATTTTTCTGCATTTAAAAGCTTCAAAGTGCCAAGCTAAGAGCAAAGATAGGTATATTTTTTGTGCTTTGATGCAGTGTTGCTTGAGAAAACAGTAACACAAAGGCACAGTATTTTCCTCTAGATTACCGTCATCACTAAGCCGAATTTTGGGAAGGGTGATGCCATGTGCAGTATTGTACAGCGGGTGCCAAGTATTTCCGCTAAATGGTGTTGGCGGACTTGATGTTACCCAGTGTTGCCTTAATGGGTCTGTTGAAATGGAAACACTCAGAATTCAAAGCAAAGCATACATTTGTATCTCATCACCCAACATAGCTTAATCCCCTAACACACTTAGTCAAAAGTTAAAGGAGACATGTTGTGTTTTTCCTCATGTTCTACCATAATCATAATGTTACAGTGTTGGATGTTCATATTAAATGTAGCCCAAGTTTTAAATAATGAGGTGAATAAATGAAAGCAATTCCTATGACCTAAAGGCTCAAGATTCAAACTCTTATGACTCCTATCTCTTGATGCATGCTCAATAATCCAGGTAAAAGAATCCCAAAAAGTTGAATCTGTTCATCTGGACGTGGCGTTTTTTAGTGGGAGAAACGTTTCGTTTACCAACTGGTAACTTCTTCAGTCTCAGCTGACTGCAGACTTCCCCAGCCTTATAAACAGTACATTTGCATAATGACAGAAACCAGCACCACTGACTAACAATGGGCCATTTGGTCAGTTTCATGATCAATGGTATGCAAATTGGGAAGCAGAAGATCATCACATCAAAAAGGCCCTGAGTAAATGTGGTTATCCCAGCTGGACATTTGTCAAAGCTGGGAAGGCACCTAAAGAAGGCTCCAGGCGATCCAGGAGAGAAGAAGGACAACTGTTGCCTAGGAAAAAACCTTTGGTGATCCCTTATGTGTCAGGAGTATCGGAACAGCTGAGACGCATTTTCTCAAAACACCACGTCTCTGTGGCTTTCAAACCCCAAAACACGCTACGCCAAAAATTGGTCCACCCTAAGGATCGGGTCCCCCGGC
>VUQS01018893.1:1914-17617 GCA_015108495.1 Heterochromis multidens
ATTCGCCTACTAAGTGAAAGATCTCCGGTTCAATCCTGGGAGGAGATATAAATCCCTTTGGGGTTGGGTCTGGAAGGGCATCCAGCATAAAAATCTGCTAAATCAAAGGCGACCCCTTGTGAATAAGGGAGCAGCTAAAAGTAGCTTATTCTGTTTGACTATAATGTCCTGACTGAACAATTTTTTTAAAGATTGTAGCGATTTAAAAAAAAAAAAAAAAGTAAAAATTCAAATATAATGATTTTTTAATTTTTTCTGACTATGGTTGTTATAACACTGACCAGCACCTCATCCAACCAAGTAGCTCAAGGCTGCTCCTTTCAAAGTTTTCCAGCATCGGACTTCTCAAGCTGCTCCTAACCACAACCCTCACCCAGGTCTGCCTCTTCTTTTTTGCCCCTGGCTCATCCAGCAGCTGGTCTACAAGCTCGTGTCCTCCCTCATTCAGTTTCTCATCTTCAGTACCACCCCTCCTACTTTCTCCTGCTGTACTTTGTGTTTGATTCAAACAAAAGCATTTCACATTGCTTACATCATCCCTTCCCTATCACCATCAGTCTAGTTTGGGTCATTGCATTTTACTTAATTGTTTAGTTTATGGCTTTATGGCTGTGGTGGTATTGGCCATTGAGAGATAATGGTCCTGTTTTTGAAATTTGAAAAAGTGCACATTTGGAGGTGGATATGGGCTTGTCATTCAGAAGACCCTGGTTCGCATTTCTGTTTGGACCTTTGTTTTTTTTTCCCCAACTTGCTTATTTGTTTTATTTTCACTCCGGGTTACATTTGGGCAATAAAAATTAATTAATTTTAGCAAAAAGACCACAGTTTGGGTTAAAATACAGGATTACTCTTCACAAGAGTACAATCAGCACAATCATGCTTGGTACATGGGTACAAGGCAACCATGTCTAGTGTGAGTACACCCTTAGTGACACAAATGACCAGCCTATTAAAAACACTGTCAGAACAGACACAAATGTGGTGTGACATAGACCCTGCCCAAACAAAAACAAGAATAAGCAGGAAAGCTGATCATTACTCATGCGTAGATCCTTTTTAATATAGAAATTGCACTTGGTCAAATATACAAAGGCCGGCAATTATACACCTTTAATTGAAATCTTTACAAAAGCCATTACATAGTTTGGGAATAAATGTGTGGATATTCAATTTCACAAAAGGTTTTATCAAACAGTTCTTCATGAAATCTAATACCATCCTTTCTTGAGACAGTTGTCTGGGGGTCTCTTTAGAGGTCATGGCTTTACTTTGTTCTGTGGTATATGCGGATGGGGCCAGTTCCTGGATTGGAAGTAGCCCCTGAGCCCTTCCAGGTCCACAGGAGGGAAGTAAGCTCCGATGCGTTTTCTCAGCCACCACTTGCCCTCTGCTGCACTGGCACTGCCCGGCTGGCTGAACTTGTATCTGAAATGCTCTCCCCGAACCCACCTAAGAGGAAGATGATAGCGAAGAGAGTGTGTTTACATGAAGTAAAGATTTTTATTCTCAGCCTGCGTTCTTCAGTCATCACCTGCGACCTTGACAGTCTACACTTGTGTTACTTTGTCTACCAACAACAGAATGACTCACAGAAAAACTGTTTCCATAGTTTATTTCCTTTCCTCTCACAGAAGTCAGTGAGGCAGTTTCCCTAAACTTGCTTCTTGTTTCTGTTATGGTTGCTCAGAGGGAATCATTTGCTTTCTCTCTGTAATATTTTAAGCTCTTGACTTTATAATGTAACATGTTCTGACAGCACTTGTGTTGAGGTTTTTGAAACTGAACACAGCAAGTTGCGCACTTGCTGGAAATAAGGTTTGAACATAGACTGTATATAAAAGATGGAAACAGTTTCCAGGTCTGAAAAGTGAAGCCAATGCAAAAGTGCTTTAAAGCTGTATTATTCTTAATTGTGTATGCTTCTGGCTAATGAATTGTCAATCACAAGTCACTAGCCAAGGAGCGTACAGTGTCTGATCCTCCTGTCGCTCGTCATATCTGCTTTCAAAACACCAAGATGGCGACAGTAAAAATGCTAATTTGAAGCTGCACAACAGGACTTCACTAAGTGGGTATGTCCATCTTTTACCTACAGTGTATGGGTTGGACTATGACTGTCTGCATTTTGTGAAGGTTAAATCACTGTAGAAGAATGTAGTAATGCGTGTTGTCAAATTATTCCAGTGCCTGAAAAGGATCTGAATGGTTAGCTAGCTACTTAGCATGGCCTAACTAGCTAGCGATGTGATGGCCTATCCTTCCACTACTGGTTAAAAATGGTTTGGCCAAGATTGGGACCGTTGCAGGTGAAAAGTGTACATATTCTACACATTTTCTTCTATGGTTCTTTTACATCTCTACAGGCCCATTGTGGGTTGTTGTGTATGTTTGGTGTTGCTCTTTCTTGCCCCCGTCTGAGGTAACACACTTCTTCCTGTGAAGTGCTGTTGTAAGTTGCACACAGCCGACTCCACTCAGCAATCAGCAGTGGAAGTACTTAAGCTGAGGGAGAGGAGATAGACAGAGAGCCTTTGTGGTGGCTTACAGCTGTGTGAATAAGTGTGGTTTTGATTGACTTATCCCTTTTCCTTTACCAGCTTCTAAGCTTAGCTGTAGCTTCTTAGGACTTTCCTAAACTTAATGGGAGAGTTTTGGTAAGGTTGGTGTAGACTGTGTGTGTTTACCTGGGTGGGTCTCTGCCTTGGAAAGGGTTGTGGTCGAGAAGTGAGAGGACGGTGCTGTCGTTGGACAGCAGGCGTCCTGCTATGTGGATCACCCACTCACTCTGCTCATAGGTCTGATTGAACACATGGAGACAATGTGTAAATAAAAATAGGAGAAGGACAGAGAAATAAAAGAGGGTGTGGAAGAGACAGAAATCAGGAGGGAGGAGAATTTTAAAGAGGCAGATTGGGAATCAAAGAAATAACAAAGGGGGAGCATGGAGATATTGCAGTGTGTATCAGACTAAAGGGGAAATATAACAACCAGATACAGATGAGACCAGATGAGACAAAACATGGGACAGAAAACACAACTGGAGGCTGAAGGACAAACATTAGTTCGGGCTTGATTCAAGACCAATCTGGAGTACTAGCGAAGAAATACTGCCCCTTAGTGTTATAAATTGGTTCCTAAAGCTTCTCCACATTAATGACATTTGCATACAAAAAGCCATAATGGCAATTATATAAATTATTATACTAATAATTATTATTATTAGTGTAATAATAATAATAATAATAATAATGAACTGCTAAATTCTTTATCATCACAATATATGATTAAAAAAATGCTGTTGAGAGGTTGCGGGTCTTACCTGGAAGGCAGCGAACCACATGAGCCAATCTAGTCGATAGTGGTACGGTGATATGAGGCATGGTGGCCGGTACAAATCCCCTGGCTTACACATGAACTGATACTCCTCCCACAATGCTTCAGGGTCCTTAGGATCTGGGCTCAAAGTGCCCTGGAAAATCACCTCAGTACGCTCCTTAGTGATGCTGGCCAGATGAGCAGAGGAAGAGGGAACAGTGGAAAACATTAAACAAAATTAATAAAGCGTCACATTTTTTTTTTAGTTCATCTTGTTTCTTTAGTATGCAAAAATCTTAATTTGCAATATATCTGCTAACTGCAGCTGTTAACTAAACCAAGCCGAGTAAAATGTACATTTTGACAGTTTATGCAGGTAGCACTACTAACACTGTTCTATAATAGAGTAAAAATTTAAAAAGAAGTCTGTCACTGCATTGCAGAAAATCCCTGGCTGTACCTGCCAAAAGCCCCGTAGGTATTGACGATGCGCAGTGGGTCGAAGGATGTGTTCATCACCTGCCTGGAACTCAGCAGGTTCATCACCACAGGGATGCTCAGGTAGCCAATCAGAATGCCCAAAGAAATGTTCACCACACGGCGAATCAACATACCTGATACACAACACAACCACACCAAAACAATGAGGGGAAAAAACAAAACCAAAAAAAACTTCTAAATGCATCTTAAAGCTCCGACCAGAGAGGACACTGGATTGAGCTCACTGCTCTCTGTCAGCTGCACCATGTGGACACCACTTTTAGCTCAATTTGATGAAACTTCATAGTGATGCATGTTGTTGCTCCTGTTTAGCCAAAAAGAAGGTGCAGCAGTCTTTACTTGTTAAACTTTTTGACATTCAGAGAAGTTATTCATCTCAAAACTGTATTTGAAGCCGAGTGACTCAAAGGAAAACTGCAATTCCAGCTTAAATCAAGGTGACATATTTATTAGTCTCTGGCTCGAAGCAGTGGAGGTTGGCATGTCAGAGTCAGCCAGTGTGTGTGCATGTGTGAGTGATCAATTAAACAAATCCTTAGTAGAAAAGGTGTGGACGATATTTGATGGAATGGCTGGTACTGGCAAATGTTTGCTAAGTCTGCATCAGTTCCTTCCTACCTGTCTGGCTGCTAACCCCACACATGTTAAACACATCAGTGTACTCAAAATAACTTTCTCACCAGGACTAACTTTCTGGGTCTGTTCAAATGATTAAAATATGCCCACACTCCAGGTACCAGGCTATTTTATATTTACCATGCAACACTGAAGTAAAGACACTAATAGGTCCAGTGGGACCAATTAGAGTGGGGCCACTCTCACACTTTTACCACAGTTTACGCACTCTGTATTGTAAAAATGTGAGCGACATTACTTTAAATTCCAATAAACTTTATGTCATTCTTTTCCCAGCTACTCAGCTGTCCATATGCTAATCCTTTTTATTCCCATAATTCCCTCTCTGGTATGACCAGATGCTATACCTTCCAAGACAATTAGTCTGTATTGTTGAATATCAACATTTCAAATTCATAAGTAAAGAATGATATCCTCCATTTTTGCTGTAATAGAGCAGAAAGTTTGGAATATGAAAACCTTTGGTAGGTGCTGGGGTGCGTCCTGCTACATTCTCATTCTGTATCTCCAGCACTGCCTTCTTGGCTCCAGCCCCAGAACGAAACAAGAAGCCCAGCGATGCATCATCAAAGCAGGCCAAACTGGGAACAATGGTGAGCCAGTTCAGAAAGCTGAGGTTCCCACTCACTATCAAAACCACCTACGGCCCAAAAAACAGGAAAGACAAAGGTACAGTGAAGCAAGAGGATACCTTCAAAATGCAGTTATTTTAAGTTTTTACCAAGCAGTGGCAATAATATTATGTCAGTAAGTGCATTTATATTTCTATCATTGTTTGAAGTTTGATTCTTGCTCTTTTAATTATTATTATCTTGATGCGTTCTCTTCTAACCCAGCTGCAAAATTGGCACCACCACCAAGATTGTTATCTCAATCTTAACATCAATCATCATCCATGATTTGTCAGGTGTAGGATCTGCTGCTTGTGAACAGTGTAAGTCACCTGGAAAAGGATCTGGATTGCTCCATTCACCATACACATCCGCCTGCCAAGGAAGGTGAAGAACGGGATGATGAGTTCGATGAGATGGTTCGACAATGTCTCAAAGCGATGGAACCACCATGGAAAGCGATGCATGTAGTATGACATGGGATTGGGAACTGGCTGGGTCTGGACAGAGAAAAAGCTAAAGGTCAAGTTGACAAGTGTCATCTTTAATTAATGGATTCTTTCCCGAAGTTATACGAAGATTTTCCAAACACAGTCTGCTTACTGCTTAAGATGGAAGTTTTTCTGATTTACTTTGGCAAAAACTCTTGTCGGAGATGGGATGAAAATTAATTTATAGTGTCACACCTTGAGGGAAACATTTCCATTTCTAAATAAAGATGGAAACTTATTTAAATAACAGCAACCACACCTATGCACAAAAAAAAGACTCGAGAGGATTCATACAGCAGGGTAAATTGTGTGTGCATAAGGTGGCTGCATGCAAACTGTGTCAGGGAGTGAAAAATATATTTAGCACAGAAATAGGCGTAGGAAAAATGAAAACAAGACAGTTGGCATGCTAATCTAAACCTTTATTGTTTTTGTGTAGCAGAAAATTGGGGTTATTAAACTTGTAGCTTACTGAAACACCCCTGGAAGTCCAAGGGCAAGGAGCCTGCGACCTCAGACAGCCAAACAACCCCACATGGCTTGGAAAACTAGCAATATTACTACAAACACACTGAGGCAAACAAAACACCAACTATGCTGAAACACATCTACACAGCCCTTGACACTCAGGACAGGAGGTGATCTGCACTTCCTCTGCACGCCTGAAAAGGAGCACTGTGTCAGAGGGGGTCAATAAGGTTCACCTGGCGCCACTGGCTTCCGGTGGTGTATGTGTGTGCGAGCATCTACATTACCGTGCAGACTGTAAACTGTTGAAATTGGACCAGGTCAGGGAAACTGACCCAGCGTAGAATAAGCTCCACATTGTAAGATGATTTGTCAGGTGTAAACAAATTTTCTGGTACACTAACCTTAAATAACTGTCAGCATGTACCTAAAGAATCCCCTTTGCAAGCATTTATAGTTTATTTAATAATTCAAGCAAGATACAGTGGCCACAGTAGCTAAGGCTACAAACAAAGCTACATGCTGCTGTTAAAATGTAGTGTAGCAGGCTCTGGGAACTGATCTAGTGCTGTCATGCAACAATATCTAAGGTTTGCTAACATTAGATCAGTCAGGACCATTATATTAAAATAAGACTGCTATTTCCATTTGCAGTAATTTATACTTGGTATATTTTATATAGCTATGTTCTGAAACCTACTGGGAGAGCAGCAGCAGAACCTCCATCACAGAATAGAGCAAGTCTCAATGACATTGATTAAGTCAGATGTTAAAATGTACAATTTTACAGCATTAAAAAGCATGTTTACAGCTTAGTATAAAAATTGTTTTCCCCCTTCATCAAATTTATAGAGGGTGAATCTTTTGATAACCCATCCGCCTGGATACTGGAGTTAGGGGCATGGCTGCTTTGACTGACTTACTTTTTTTGGCAGCAACCAAATCAGTAAGACTGAAGCTTCAAAATGAGGGGTCCCAAAATAATGGATGACATCACAGTGGCTACTGTCAATGGAACTAATGCTATGCTCAATTTAACCTTAGCTCTCATAAGCTACTGGTCACACCAGACCAATTAAAGCTGTAGCTGTAAATGGTTTAATTGTGTGTACTGAATTGAACAAGGTTGAATTTCATTATGAATTTAACACCTCAGAGATGTGTTATTCTTGTTTTAAGGATCATCTACCTTCTGGTGCTCAAATTTGTCAACATCTGGATCTTGATATTATTCTAGTTGTAAGAGCTGTATGTTGCTAGTACTACTGAGGACACTGAAAATCAACACCTTAACCTACAGATCAATTCAACTTTTGAGCTACTCTTACATTACCATGTAGTTTTTTCTTTTGTTGAATATAATTCAGCACCAAAGGTGCTTGTTGATCTCTTGGCACACTAATGCACACACAGTTCCCAAAAGCTCCAGTTGTCAAAAACAAGTTTAAATGAGGGTATCAAAAGAAGGAAAAAAAAAATCTCACTTGTAACAACAAGGTCATCCATAGTTTTCTTTGTCCAAGATATGTCTGTAGGTTCTGTGACAAAGCAACTTTAAGAAGACATCTTTTGTTGTGAAACACTTAAAGTTGTGGACACAGCAGGTAACTATCTTGCTTTAATTATCTTAGAAAACTTTTGAAAATAGGAAATCTCTCCAATCTATATTATGGGTTTGTGTGTACAAACCAAAAACACAACCAAAGCCCTACATCACATCTACTGATGTAATGTAATCATGTCATACATGAAAAGATAGTATAATTATTGTATATAGTTTGTCATCACTAAAGCATGGTGAATATTAACTGAAATGATCTGAAATGTTATTGTTCTTTCGATGTAAAGGATGTTGCATTTGATCAATTCTGATATTTAGATGAGGCTAAAACAGTTTGAAATTTTGGAGACAAATGAAATTGAATTTGTACAGTGGAAAATATTTAACCTCATATTTTATCTCACAAACGCTCACATTTGAGAACCACTCTCTGATGCCCTGTATGGCACAAGGAATGCTAAAACTATGGAAAAATCCAGGAAAAACTTTACATTTATAATGCAGAGTGCAAAAAAATGCAAAACCTTAATTAAAAAGGATGAAAACTTAAGTGCTTCAACTCACACATGAAGTATATACTCCCTTATTTACTTCCATAAGTCAAATACATTATAATCCCATACACCACTAGCTATCAATTCCCATGGAAGCCTGTGTATTACAGCCTAACCTCAATTCCCATTGTATTTTAGACAGCGTGAATATCTATACAGTATTCTTGATGTGTGTGTGTCATCTCCAGTCATCCAGTCCCATAGGAGCCAGCATATTCCTGTCTATGTTAATTACAGAAGACAGAAGAAGGTCCTCCTCCCTCTGCAGCTTGGTAACACCGAGCAGTGTTGGTAAGAGCGGTCGAATGTCCCACAGAGGGAAAAACAAACACTGGATTTGCACAACCTCACACTCTGTAAGAGTCTGATTTATTGAATCCCACAACAGCGGTTTCTGTAATGTGCTGCCCTGCTGTGGTTAGCCTGATGCGAGCTCATTGCAGCCTTGTCATCATCCAGGAGACAAAACCAAGGTTCACTGTTTTTGTATATCAATCAGTCTCAGACGTTCAGACTGTTGAAGAAAACAGGCCTTTGGGAAATTTAAAAACTATTCTGGTTTTGCTGGACACTTGTAATACGATAGCTTTGGTGAAGTCTTTGGTTCTAGGAGGTCATTACTGAGGTGTCTTCTGCACTGTACTCAGAACACAAGCAGACTTGGGATTTTAAACTGTTCTGCACAGAAAATGTTTAAAGAAAAATTAACATGTATCAGCAGCTAGTAACACAATCTCTGAGCATTGGGGTTGCACTGTGGGTAACAGAACAGACAAAACACTGAGAACCAGTGAACTGGAAAAATACGCAGTTCATTAAATATAGCATACGCACCTCGTAGTGGTAGTCCATGCAGGTGAGGTCTCTCCAGCATTTGTCCCCTCTTATTTTAATAAGACCCTGAAAAAGACAAAACATATAACATCTGCTACATCAAATTCTTGCACCATCTTCAAACTTTACAGCAATAAGCACTTAGGTTGTAAATCATGTGAAACAGACAACGATTAACAGCTCATTAGAAAATGTGCATACAGGGTCCGAGGAGGAGTTACCCTTGTTTATGCGGACACTTCAATGGATGTCAAGATGTTTTGACAAAAGCACATGAATATAAGAAACTTCTCAAAAAAATAATCCAACATTTGCCAGTCAATGATAATGCTGTTTTCTCCATTAATCATGACCTCAGTAGACTAGTAAAGGGATCACATATTATTTGTATTACAATTCACTACTTGATCCAGCTTGTGTACTACTGCCCCTGTACATTATAAAAAAGGAAAAAAGGAAGGAGACAAGCCAAGATTAAGACCTGGACAAAAAGAACTGTGTGTTGATGAAGTTCAGGACCTTGGTGTGCAAATTCATTTGCAACTTAAACCATTTAACTGTGCCTATTTTTGCATTACATATAATCCAATAACAACCAAAAACATGATTTTGTTGATGTGAAAACATGAGATTTTCTTTTCTCTCCTCTTGCCACCTCATTTCTTTTCTCCCCTCAGAGCTTAAAAACCTGTGTTTAGCAACAACTCTGTAAATACTCACGGTTTGAAGTTTATTATGGCTTAAAGTTATGCATGATTAGGGGCATGAATACCAAAACAACTGGCTGTAGCTGGTAGCTGTCAGCTTGGCTAATTTGCATCAGAACTGGACCCTTTCAATCATGTTTGTGGCGTTGGTGCCTTTTGAATCATTTCAATGCAGTTATCTGATAAATGTTACATTTTGTGGTGTGGTTAACTGTACTAACAGAGCAGGTGTGTTCCAGTGTTGGTGAGTGAAATTAGTATTGTATCTGAGGTTGCTTAGTACTAATTAGTACATAGAGCCTGAACGATACAGGATTTTTAAGACCGATACTGATATTTGGCGATTTACAAGTCAGATATTCCGATATATCAGATAGGGTTTTTTTTCTTTCAGACACACAAAACAAACAGATTTCCCTAACAATTTTTCTTTTCTTCTTTTT
Source organism: Heterochromis multidens (assembly GCA_015108495.1). Taxonomy (NCBI): domain Eukaryota; kingdom Metazoa; phylum Chordata; class Actinopteri; order Cichliformes; family Cichlidae; genus Heterochromis; species Heterochromis multidens. Next base: position 12,039 of record VUQS01018893.1, read on the forward strand.
TTAAGATTTTCATTTAATGGCCATTATAAATGTTGATACTGATATAGGCAAATAGCTAATATTGGCCAATAAGGCAATAAATAGGTCACGCTGATTTCGTAGACTATTAGTATGACTGTGGTGCAATGCAACTATACCCGTCTATGACACTAAGCAATCTTTCTAGCATTAACTGATATCTCTACCCTCTCATCTACTTCCCAAATTCCAAAAAAGTTAGAGTGCTGTGTAAAATGTAAATAAAAACAGAATGGAATGACTTGCCAATCTCGTAAATTCATTTTATTCACAATAGAACATAGAAAACATATCAAATGTTTAAACAGACATTCTATCAGTTTATGAAAAATATTAGCTTGTTTTGAATTTGATGGCAGCAACACATCTCAAGAAAGTTGGGATGGGGTCAGCAAAAGACTGAAAAAAGTAAATGGTACTAAAAAGAAACAGCTGGAGGAACATTTTGCAAAGAATTATGTTAATTGGCAACAGGTCAGTAACATGATCGGGTATAAAAAGAGAATCTCAGAGAGGCTGAGTTTTTTTAGAAGCACAGATTGACAGAGCGTCACCAAACTGCAAAAAAAAAAATGCATCGACAAACTGTGGAATAGTGTCAGAATACTCAACATAAAATTGTGAACATTTTGAAAATCTTATCATTTAGAGTACATAATATCATTAAAAGATTCAGAGAATCTGGAGAAATCTCTGTGCGCAAGGGACAAGGCCAAAAATTACAATTGGATGTCCATGATCTTCGGATACTCAGGCATTAAAAACAGGCATAATTCTGTCATGGAAATCACTGCATGGGCTCAGGAACACTTCCAGAAATCATTGTTTGTGGGTATAGTTCACCATGCCATCCACAAATGCAGTCCAGACCTTTAACCAACTGAATACATTTGGAGCACTGTGAAACAAAAAGTACGACAAAGCAGCTAGAATCCTATGTGAGACAAGAATAGAACATTCCTCTACCAAAACTCCAGCAACTGGTCCCCTCAGCTCCCAGACATTTATGGACTGTTGTTAAAAAGAATAGGGGATGCTACACAGTGGTAAACATGGCCCTGTTCCAACATTTTTGAGACATGTTGCTGCCATCAAATTCAAAGTGACTTTTTTCTTAACATGGTGCATTCTCTCTTTTTAAACATTTGATGTTTTCTATGTGCTGAGATTTGCAAATCATTGCATTCTGTTTTTATTTACATTTTACACAGCGTTCTAACTGTTTTTGGAATAGGGGTTGTAAATATGGTAATTTGTCACAGAAATCCAAGATGGCAATGGCCATAAAACTAGAGTCAAGACTTCAATACACAAAAACATTCGATCCACTGTGGCTATAATCAACCTTTCATTCTATTATAAGGGCATGACAATGCTATTGCTTTAAAATCTCCCTCAAAAATAATTTCGCTCAAGACCAAAAATATGAACTTCACAGTGGAAAATCTAAGGCATCACTAAAGTCAGTTTGTGCCAAACTTTATAGCCTAAACAAACACATGCTTTATGGAGAAGAAATGCATTAATTCATCCTACACTCCCAAAGAAATGTAGCTTGTAGCTACATCTAAGAGAAATGACATAAATATTGCAGCCCCTCAGTGGCTGACACATCTTAAGCACAATTCAATAGACAGATGAGACAACCAAACAACACAAAGTGGAGAACCACCCCTAAAGATAAATCTGACAGAACAAGTCTAATTTGCTTGTTGTCTGAAAACATCATTACCTTCTCTGACCTTCACCATCTCAATAACAGTTCACAGTTGTGCAGCCCTGTTGTACTAATGCCTCAAATTGGGAAGATACAGTTATAAACGGAGTCAGGCACTGCAGTGCTAAAAAATAAGGAATATGGTGAAAAATACAGGAAAAAGCTTATGAAACTCTAGGAGAGTTTTTGGTTGGAAGAAATTGTCCTGCTACTGAATCACAAGGCTGTTGTGTTAGGAGTTCATGGTATTTCTAAGTCGATGATACAGATTATAACTGTAATAAAAAGTTAATCATAGTCCCTCACTGAGGATTTTCCCTTAATAAAATAAGAAAAAACAAAAAATGATTCAAACTAAACCAGAAATGCAGAGAAATATGTTGTCAGTCCAGGGCTTGTTTTTCCACCAACCGAATTAAGAAAACAGGGTGCTATCCAGGACCTAAGTGTCAATATTGACACATCGGTCTGTCATGTGGTCGGCGTGGAATTTGGAATAAATCGCCTGCTAACCTCTCTAACCAGATTTACAAAAAACCAGGACATTTCATTCTGATCACAAACTTGGCTGCTGGCTGTGGATGCTGAGGTGGTGAAGCCAAAGATGTTGCAGATAATCAAATTTAGTCATGAGATTCTGAAATGTCATCAATTACTACCCAATATACAAACCTCTGACATAAACAGAGATTTCTGTTCATTGTCAAGAAGCCCGGGGAAAGGACAGGAACCTGTGAATTCAGCAGGTTTTTAAAAAAAGAACACCAGTAAGATTAAATTGACTAAAATGAGTTAATTTGCAAAAACTTTAACAATTAAAGTTGGAAAGAAAGTTGGAATTTATAAACAACTTCCTATCCTTTCAGTGTTGAATTCTACATCAATCTCATTACCAAAACAAGCCATTAAAGATTCTGTTAGCATGTGATACTAAAAACGCATAGAAAAAGAAGCATTTTAAAAAGTCTGTCCTGTCTTCCCGGCACACAGACTTGAAATGAATATGAAACAAGGTAAACCACTGTATTTCAAGTGTTAAAGATTGGCAAGCAAATGTATCCCTTGGATTCCAACAATAAAAAAACAGGACTATAAAAATAGAAAGCAACAGGAACTGTTGCATTAATGCCACAGCAGCAGTGGTCTTACATTATTTCAATAGACATGGTATTTTTACAGTTTTTGTTTTGTTTTTTTGTTTTTTTTAAACTGTCATACTGTTTATCTAAGAAGGAATTTCTTGGAAGTCAAACATTAAGTCGCTTATCAAAAGTAAATGGTAATATCAGCAACATATGCCAATGACACAATGGCAATGAATCATCAAAACATTTTCCTTCTATTGATGGTTATGTGCCAAGTCCAAGGCATCCTTGGTGACAACCCCAACCATAATTCTAACCCCAATTATAACTCAGACTCTAGGCAATCATAATATCTATTTTTTGTTTCTATTAAATTGTTCTCCCAAGTCTTGAAATTCAGGGAACAAAGAAAAATAATCATTCTAACTGACATACATCAAAAACTTCACATTTTCCCCAAAAAATATGTTTTGCCTTCCTCCAAGATATAGTGTTAGGGTGATCATCTATGATGATTTAGAACTCAGAGGGCTAAAGCTGCTACAATCAATATCGTTATGTTGACAATGAATAAAATGAATACATATGTCAGAAACCTGATGAGAACAGTGACTGAATAAACAGAGAATTACTATCTGACAGTGCAGTTCTTTTCAGCCACAAGCACCACTTTAGCATCTTTCAGCTCTTTTTTTAGCTTTTACAACCTCAACATTATTTTTGTTTCATTCTTGCTGCTCTCATCTAAACTGTCTTAAGGTAGGCGTTTGCTATATGCTACCTGTTCAGCAACGAACAGCAGTCAAACAATTAGAAACTAGCCTTTCAACACAATGAAATGCTTAACTTAAACGGAGTTCAATTTGACTCAGAGCTGGACTTCAGTTCATATGTATGTAAGCCTTAATCCAGGTCAGTCCTTTAGACTTTAACTTGAACATATTTTTAGTTACAGCCAAAACCTTCATTCAGCCAGGCCTCATCAGCAGCTCCTTTTGTACACCTTGAACTCATGGTTACCCCATATATTTATTATAACAGGCAAGAAGGGCCTATCCATTCCAGTTGACCAGATGTGAACCAACTGCCTGGACAAATCAATGTGCCAGCAACACAGGAACCAAAGTTTGAATGTGATCTCAATTCACATGTTACACTCTGTTAGCTCACCAAAAAACAAAAAAACAAAAAAAAACCTTGCAAAATATTTCCAACAGCTGCAGTGTTTAATGGAAATGTTTGCTCCAGCAGAAAATGTATAATCCCATTTACAATCACCATACACAACAGTAGAACTTCATTTATTGATTCTCTGACAAAAAAAAATAAAAATGTCAACAGCAGTATTTTCACTGACTTTGTCTATTAAGAGACACTCTTCAACTCTCAGGATTTTAATAGAGTGGGGAAAAAAATCTATGTTATTATACTCTCAGTGATTAAACTCTACTATGGACAAACCTTTAGAAGGCTTGCCGTTTCCAGAGCTAACCTTTGTTGATTTATAACCACTTTTTCTTTAAAGCTCTTTTTTTCTTCCCAGCAGCAAAAGCTGTACTATTAGAAAACTGCTAACAAGTTAAGATGAGGGATCCATTATCAATTACCTTAACCTTATTTTTTGTAACATATGAGAAATTCAGTCCTCATACACAAGCTTGAACATACAATATGTTTGTTTGAACCAAAAAGGAAATAACTTTTTGTTAGCTGTGGTGCTGAGCCATATTGACTAGACTAAGCCATCAGAGGCTGTAGGGCCATTTAGGAGAGGCTGAGTCATCAGAACAGCAGCAAGATGAACACATGGCTGGAGTGCCTATAAAAGCCACTCAAAAATGTATCTACCCAACATTGTAATCAAAAAGCATAATCACATCTTACAAGGCGGAGACTTCCTTTGAGGTTCACTAATATAATTTACCTGTAAGGGACAGATAAGACTAAAGGCCTGTAAGGCTGCATATCAATCAGAATTTAAAATTAGGCTTGTTCACTCTGCCCTTATGTGAAAATGCTTTATATTTAGAGTATTTAGAGTGTTTCATAGTTAATGAGCCAACTCAATCTTCTAAAATCTAATTAGCTTCACATTTTGTCACTTACTGCCTGATTAACCTCACAGTCTACTGCTGCTGTACACAAGCTGTTAGGGGACAAATTAAAATGCATCCGAGCAGCTTAATATGTCACCTCAATGTGCATGATGTATTAAATATATCCAGCTATGCCAATTAGGAAACAAATAAAGGAAAAATGTAATAATTACAACAACATTTTAAAAACATTTTAATGTTAGCCCTCTTGTTTAGCATAAAATATGGTCATCTGATATTTTTATAAACTGCTGTGGCATTTCTATGTGCCAATGTGTGCTGGAAGTTTCCCTTGTTTTAATGAGGTAATTACTTGCCACAGAAGGTACAGTGGAGATGGTTATTTATCAAACTTAGCAGGGAAAATCTGGTTTATTTAACAAAGTTAAGCAAGACAACAAAGGCACATTTTATTTATACTTTAAAATGGGACTTTTATTCTTGAGGAAAGGTTTGTTTTAAATGACTAGGGTATACATTTTAATATGGAAGTTTAAAGGATTTTTATGTACGTATTGCAATGGTAGGTGGTGGAAAATGTCATCTATTTAAACAGTTATCTTATCAGCCCATTCCAAGTAATAATAAATGGTTAATGCATTCAGAGTCTTTCCTTATTAACATATTTAAAAAAAAAAAAAAAAAAAAATAAAATGATTTAAA
>VUQS01018907.1:2929-13344 GCA_015108495.1 Heterochromis multidens
CTCCTCCTTCTTCTTCTCCTATACAAAATGAGATGCCCGTGTCTGATCGCCTGAGCCAATTTGCAGACCCATGTGGCACCCTTCCCTTCAGACCTGGGCATTGTGCCTCTCGCTCCCTGGCAAAGAGGCGAGGAATTATTTTTATCCCCCAAACACGTGGATATGCACCGATGATTTCAAATGCCTGCCTCGCACATTGTCAGGGATGATTTTGGCCAGGTGCCAAACCTATTATATTGATCTCTCTTTCTCTGTATTTCAATAGCCACAGACAATGCAGATTTACTGCAGAACATATTAGGGAAATAAAAATCAGTCTCAGGCACTAAACTCGGTGATACTGACGGTATGCAAGTGAGGGTCTGTGTGTCTATCCGTGTGCGCTTGTACTAAAGGCTTTTCCCTAAATGTTGTTAAACATAATAATATCCTCAGGTTTAGGTGAATCTTCATGATAGCCTAGCATCCAGTGTTTTCATCGGTTTACCAGCCGAATGTCTAATTACATTCTGACATATTCGCATCATGTAATTGAGTATCATAACATTTGAGCCATTATTTCTTTCTACCTCATCTTATTGCTTTGGCATCTAGATCTTTTTCCTTGGAGTGCATTGCTGGCAAGTCAGCTCTGGCTTTGGTTGGAAAGGATGAGACCTCCGATGTTTGCTGAGGTCCACACGGGAATATTCAAATGTTGAAACTGGCAGAGAACGGGCTGTCAGCTAATGAGCGTGTCTACGAGAAAATGATTTGGTTGTTTCCTGAGAGGGAAATCACAGAGAATGGCTAAATGGGAGCTCTCCGAAGAGACTCCGCAAAGGCTCGGTGTATATGGCGATGAGACCGTGTTGGGAGGCCAGCAGATAGGATGAACGCTGTCTCTGTGCCTCTGTGCCAATGTCATTAGTGCTGAGGACTGAGAAAGGCCGCCACGTCCCTTTTGATCGCCATTAGTGCCTGGAGCCAGACAAAGAAGCAAACAAAAGGCCCTGAATAGATTTGGAGTGGAGGTCATGCCAGCCACACAGACACATCAATAGCGGAGCTTCTGGTGTCCCTTAGACCAGCGATTTTCAGCCTGTTGGCACATTGGAACACAACAACAAAACAAAACATACTGTATCAATCATGCACAGTAAATTGATTAATCATACACAGTTGACCGTTTTATGTAAAACCCTTCCAGCTAATCCTAGAAAATGTGCATATTGAATACAAACAGCTATCAAACAAAGGCATTTCATGTGGGGAAACACTGAGGAACCATGATATAATTTGATTCCTGTGGAAAAAATATAATCATTCAGTACTTTTTTTTTAAACCTGTGATCTTAATTTTAGTTAAGGTGCACTGCAGAGGTTTGGCTGTTAGGGGAGTTGTAATCAACACCTCTGTGTTATGGGATCATCTACTAATCAGAAGGTCAGTGGTTTGATTCTCCAGCCTACATGTATCCAAGTATACAAGTATCCTTGGACAAGATACTGAACTCCCAATGTTACCGCCGATGCACTCATCAGAGTGTGAGCATGTGCATGAATGATAAGATAACTAAGGCATTTAGACATAGATTGTGTGTGAGTGTGACTGGGTGAATGGGGCTTGTCGCGCTTCAAGTGCTCAATTAGAGTAGAAAAGTGCTATATAAGTATCAGTCCATAATAGACTGTATATAAAAGAGGCATGTAGTCACTGTGACATCACCTATTGCTTTGTGAAGTCTTATCTTGAAGCCTTGAGTCGAGCAATTTGGAACCTCTTAATGTTCTGAAACAGGACTGGACGAGTGAAGAGTGGATTTAATTGAGGAACTAAGGAACACTGCAGTTTCATACAGTAGCAACTATCACCAGGTGGTAACTCCCTAACGCAAACCCTTCTTTATCATACTTTTTGACTCTAATTGGAACCATCATTTACACAATGAACATCATGTTGTATTCAGCAAACTATAGTGAACCCAGAAAGTGGTTATTAAGGCCATAGAGCCTAAGACCACTTTCCCATAATGTTCTATACAATCAGACTTCTTTCTGTAATCAGCCCTCCACTGGTGTTTAGCAAGAATGCAGGTTTAAGACTCTTCTGTGTTCATTTTTCCGACCCAGAAACAATGTCCAACTTTTATATACAGTTTATGGTAGTGATTAGCAAAATTCCCTTCATCACAGAGGCCTCAATCATTAACAGTGGTTATAAAAAGGCAATTAAAGACAGGAAATATATTAAAATATTCATATGTATTTGTGTGTATGTGTACTTTTGAGAAATTTTCAAAACTCAAAGTAGCACTGAGGTCTTACATGACCACATTGTTATATAGTTTAAACAGTGTTGTCATTTTTGTCTTCAGTCCAAAGATATCGGTTTCACACACCAATCACACTTTACCATCATTTTCATCAACATTTTACCCCAGATGCAGGGTTGTTTATTTATGCACTTATGCTGCCCGCCACTCTCAATCAAACATGATTAAACAAATACACACAGTCCTGATGTAACAGATTGTTCAACTTTGTGGTGTTTTTATTTACATTTTAAAATTTGACTGCATTTTTTTTTCCAGTTGTGCATATTCAGTGTCTGAGAGGTTTTCAGTGGGTTGAAAAAAATGATTCACAGGCACTGGGAATGCAGCGTTTCGGAGTATCACACCGACATCAAAATCAGAATCGAGAGCCATTAGCATCTCTTTATGCCTCCCTCTGACCAGACACACTAACCATGCATGGTCAGCCATGACGTTATACAAATGTCTACATTATTATCATTGGTTTCACTTAATTTACTTTGTAAATTTACTGCTGCTGTGAAATAAATTGCAAAAACTCACTTAACCACATTAGAGTGCTGCAGTCCTTTTCTAAGCAAAACTGTAGAGTTTACTGTAGAGATGGAAGCAGGTGATCTTGCACTTGTTACATACAAGAACACTGCATCCTCTAGCTGAGTTACATTTAAATAATCCAGTAAAATCTATGTAGTTTTGTTTTCTTGACACCATGCTTGCTTCTGTACTTGACAACTTTTCAAAATTTTCAATATTTGAATGAACTCAGTCAGCACTTCATTGGGTGCACCTGTAAAGTCTAATGCAGCAATACACAAAATCTACATTTGTGATGCCTATAACCTTCAGGTTTTGTTCATAATGTTACAGAGGTGTTAATTCAATTATAGCACCGAGGTCGTATTTAGTAATGCAGTCTGCTGGACTGAAATACATTTAAAGTTTTTTTTTTTTATACATTTTTTTTTCTTTTTTATTGGCTCCAGCAAACATAGCTTGCCTCTTTTTCTTTGCTTTTTTCGGGAGGTGATTTATTGTGTGTCGTCTCTTTATGATATAGCATTTCACTGCATATGTGACCCCAGCTACAGTAATGGTTGGACGGGTCATCTTCATTTCCTTGCACCAGTGTTTTAAATGTAAAACATTCACAGCCAGAATAAAGAAACTGTTAATGAGAGCTTGCACTGACCCCTGAGCATCTCTGACAAGAGGACCACCTCATTGTTTGGCCTTGAGTTCTCACTCGCTTGTTTAGACAGACGTCCTCTGGTAATTGGGGTCAAAATGTCTTAGCAACGGTAGACATTGTACTATGTGCTGATTTTGCGCTGATATTTCTTTCATCTCATAAGTGATGACCAAATGCAATAGCCTTTTTAGAGTGTGAACGTAATTTGCAAGAGGTTGCTTTTGCTTCTGCCCCGCTCCTGCCTGGTCATTCCCATTATGATTGTATTCTGTTCATTATGAAGTATACAAAATAGCTGCTGTACATTGCGCACAGACGTGATGTGTCTGTTCTCAAATAGCCCAATGACAAGAGGGAGAAAGAAAGAAAGAAAGAAAGATTTGTGGTGCTTAATTTTTATCTAAAATGCCCACTATATTTAGCCACAGCATCTCCATAAAGAGCTATAGGATGAAATACTTAGATTTTTTTGTATAATACTGGTGCTTTTGTATGATTCTTTGCATATGTTCTTTGTAGGATCTCCTTGCAGATCCCATAAGACTCCTTTGGCTGTCGTCCCATCAGAACTCCTCTCTTGAAGGAGAGACGGCTCGATGGTGCTCAGATGGAGAGAGCACTGTCAGAGGAGTGGCATGTGACTAATCAGGACTGGGCTCGGCTCCCTGCTTCCCAAACCCTATTCTGCTGATTCAAAAGGCCACTGAGACTCCATGGTAATGGGAAAGCATGATGGGAATCAGAGAAAGTCAAGAAATATCACAGCTGATATAGCTTTAGTCGGCATCTGACATAATATGGGGTATTATATCAGGAGAGCTGCTGATAGTCATTATGGGATTCATTATATGATGTACATAAACAACTGATTTATTCACCCTGGTGTGAAAATTCAGCAACAAACCAAGTTACAGATCAAATACAGGTTATTCGTATCTAACCAGCAGTCTATGTTGTTGCTGTTGTTGCCGTCTGCCATATGCTACCCATCTCCCTGCGTCTATCTTTTTCTCACTCCCTTTTTATCTCTTCCTTTTCTCTCCCTCCCTCTCTCCGGTCATTCTCTGCTGTGCTCCGTGCCTCCACACACATAAAATGGAGGGCAGCGGTGAGGTTCCAATTCAGAACTCATTTGTGGTGCTGCCGGCCCCCTACCCGCTCAGCAGTTGCCGAGGGGACCCAGGGGAGCCCTATCACAGCTCTATATGCAAATGTCCTTGCACCTGGGCAACAGCGTGGGCATGCTGGGACTGGGAGCTTATTTATGCAAATCTCAGGGAGACAGTCACAGCACAACACAGAGCTGGCCACAGACACCGGTGGCCATATCTCACCACCAGCACAAAAAAAAAAAAAATTTGTTGGAAAAATGTGGAAAACATGAAAGATGTGGACTGAGTGGCAAGAGGAGGATTGGAGTGACAAAGTCAAGGAGATTAAGAAATATATAGAGCTTATGGTAAATAAAATGCATGAGTGTTACAGATAGGTGTGCAGTATATAGGGACTTGGCGTGCTGTTTTTCTGCATTTCAAAGATGCACGAGGTGCCTTGATTAAATGGTGTGTGCAAAGTAACAATGAGTGATAGAAGCAATGACAAAAAGGCTAGATTTTTGTGTGTGTTAGTTTTTTGGCACAACCCAGAGAGTCTCATGGAAGAGAACACACACGCACAAAATGCACACACACCTGCATACACACGCCCCGCAAAGGTGTTTGTTTACCATCACAACACCACTGACAAGAGGCAATAACGCTGAATGTGTTAAAGTGCTCCACAGCGAAAGGAGAACAAAACCAATCTTTGTGTCTCAGCTGGCCCTGCCTCCCGACTGGGCCGCACCACTGTGGGAGACATCACACAGGAAAACGCAGCCCTCTCCACATACAACAGGCCACATTAATGTGCAAATGTATGCAAGAAATTTTCAGAAAAGCCAAAATTACTGAGCCAAATGAGGTAGCTGCACTCAAATTGTTGGGATTATGAATAATTACTGCACGTTTTCTGGAACTTTCCTCAATTTTTTTCTCTGAAACAATGACTTCAGTTGTTTAATTGAGGAAAATCCAAACGTGGTGTGAAGTTGCTGTGTTTTAGTGGCTTGATGTAGGAGCTACCAACAAGCAGTTTTATATGCTGAATCAGTGGCCAGAGAGGAGTAGATAGTAACAACCATGCTCATTTTTCCCCTCAAATTTAATGGGGATTCTGTTATCGTTCTTCGCTCACCTGTTTTCACTCTCTGTGTTTATACACCACTTTGCATTTAATCATGAGTTGATCTCTGGCTCTCTTCCACAGTGTGTCTTTTGTCCTGTCCCCCTCCCCTCACCCCCAACCTGTGGCTGCCCCTCCCTGAACCTGGTTCTGCTGGAGGTTTCTTCCTGTTAAACAAGAGTTTTTCTTTCCCACTGTCACCAAGTGCTTGCTCATAGGGGGGCATCTGATTGTTGGGGTTTTCTCTGTATTATTGTAGGGTCTTTACCTTCAAGTGCCTTGAGGTGACTGTTGTTGTGATTTGGCGCTATATAAATAAAACTGAATTGAAATAATACCTGCCATGTCTTCAGAAAATCTTGATAATTATTCAAGTCAGTAGAGATGTTTATGTCTTAAATATCTTAAATCTTGTTTAGCTGAAGTAACAATGCCATTTATTAATAACGTTTACAAAACTGTACAGTCAGTCTGCTGCAAACATTGTTTGGCAGTAGCACTGCACATTAAAGAAATGAGATTAGCTTTTTTTCAATAACAAGTAACCCAGTAGATGAATCCCAAGTAACGCTTCCATGCAAGTTATACTTATTACGTGTGGTTTTAAAATGTTTGGTGGAAAGACTGGTGCAGGTTAGCTTGGACATGGTTCGGTGCTCAATTGAACTGTCAAATGTACAAATATATATGATTGTGGAATTTGTATAAACAGTTTGTATATGTCAAGTAGTTGGCAATGTTGGCACTCACAGTTCCCTAGGCAATATTTATGCAAATTTTCATCAAGATTGGTCCACTCGTCTAGGAGGAGATGGGGAACATACATACATACATGAACTACGATCATTATAGTATTATTTTATGGAGGGCATGTGCCACTGGTAAGATTTAGGAAAATCAGTATAGGTATTAAAATGAAACCGCATAACTTTTTGAAAGCAGTTGACTCACAGTCATAGACATCCAAACTCTCAATAAACATGTCCAACAAAATTTTACCAAATTAATGACTAAAACTAAGGCTATTTCCTTTATATTTTTATTTTATTTTAGTTCGTTTTCCAAGTTCACAAAATCGTTTCGGTTAGTTTTAATATTTTTTCAAAAGTCTAGTTTTTATTTTTATTTTAGTTAGCTAAAATATTTTGTCACATCTAGTTTTAGTTTTTAGTGTAGTTTTAGTTAACTATAATAACCTTGGTCCTCACAGACTCTCGTGCCCACCGTCTGATGACAAAAGTTACGTGACTCAGACCTGAGCAGACCCTGGCAGGCTCGCAGACGTGTGAAGTATAATCAAGGCTTAAATGTTAAAATTTGGAACATGGCTACTTTAATTAACAGGCAGCTGCAGCTAATAGCTGTCCGTTGATCTGTACTGCTTGGCCTTGTTTGTGGGGTTGGTTGCCTTTCGGAGCATTTTTAATGGAATCATCTGATAAATAATATGGCTTGCTTTGTGGTATAGACATTTAAGAAGTTTATTTTTAGGCTTTTCAAGTAGTTCATTAATCTGTTATTAGTGGGTATATGAACCTTTGCATTTGACCTGTATAGTTTATGGATGTCTGTCTTATTATTAGGGGTTCTAAATAAGATGAGAGCTAAATTAAATATAATTTCCCAATTTAACCACAAAGTTAAATTGGTACACTGACCAAATGTTTGGCTCCTGTAAATAAACCTTCTTTCTTTGAGCTTAACGAGTGAACCGTCTGCTTGTTTCTCCCTAAAATAAATGTTAAAGTCCTTTTAGCTGGACACCACTAAACAGAACCAGGCAGCAAAATAACCGAGTTAACATTAACATTAGTGCAATGAATCCTGATTTGTACAGGACTTTAAAAGTGATATTGAGCTGAATGAAAACCAGGCAGCATTCACAACCTGTCTACCTTTTTCACCTTCTTCCGTTTGTAGATATATTACTGGTGTTAATTATCCATAAAATCATCACCATCTCTGTAACATTAAAGTCAACTTTTGAACGGCATACATTTTAAAGTAAAGGCTTTAAAAGCAAGTGGAACCTGAGCCGCATTAAGCACCGACTAACATCACTAATGTCACATAACTTTGCCGACATGTAGCCAAATTTAAAGTTTTTACGTTCTTCGTTATTTGAACATTTGTACCGCTAAATAAATATGTGAGATACAACCCGGTACTTTCTTTTAAAAGTTTATTCTTCAGCCATCTCGCTTTATCCACCGCCACGCTATGAATCTTGGGACAGAGTAGAACACGAAGTCTACACCCGACCCCTCCTTCAAATCCGGGGAAAAGAAGGCCGCATTTGTGGGCCACGTTTGGAGGAGCCTTCGAACTGGGGCAGCCTTTGTCACCTCGCTGTGACGTAATCGCCCTTTGAAGTACGCCGCCCCTGAATTGGGACACAGCCTTTGTCTGGTGCGTGAACGCATCAGAAGTTAAGCTAGCCAGTAAATACCCCCCAACGCTATGCTGGAAGCTAGTTAAACCACACTGTCTCGTGATCTTTGTCTGCACAATACTGAATATTTGACCAGTAGGTGTGCTTTGCAGATGCTTTGGTGTTTGTTTGTTTTTTAAAAGGCACCATTGACAGAGCTGAGCAAACACAATTAGTACAAGTTTTGCACCAAGTTGCCTGTGCAGCTAATTCAATTCAATTCAATTCAGTTCAGTTTTATTTATATAGCACCAAATCACAACAACAGTTGCCTCAGTGTGCTTTATATTGTAAAGACCCCACAATAATACAATGAATTATTAAAGTGCTGTAATTACCTTTCCAGTAAGTACTAAGTATTTATATATCTCAAGTAACTTACCCAACACTGATAATCCAAAATGAAATCTTGCTAATGTCTCTAATCCACTGAAACTCTTGTTTCAAGGAAAGCCCTGCCAAAACCTAACCAATGCTCCTTTAATCTGAGTATTTGAAATGGAGGACCAGGTGAGAGTGGGGCTTCTTCATAGTAATTAGGCCGGCGGTTGACGTGCTGTGTCTGAAACAGCAGTGGTCATGGACAAAAGGGCTCTCATAGTGCTGTAATTCACCTCGAGAATGATGCACGAGCCTTGGGGCTGACTGGCAGCTTTGATGCTCTGATCACCAGTACGCTACCTCTCTCACCTTATGGTTCAAAACCTGGGGAGAAAAAAAAAAAAGACAAGAAACAAGGTGGTTAAGAGTGATGGCTTCCGACTCTTTGTGGTTTGATTGAGAGCAGCAACAAACTTGGATATGACGTAAAAGTGCTTTAAAAAAAATGTAAATGAGTCCATCATGAAAAGCAGATGAAAGGAGTCTTTGGTGATGTGGACCAAGAAAGAAAAATGTCAGAGAAGAAAATGACTTAAAGAAGGAAGTAGAAAATGGAGGGGAGGGGATGAAGGTGGGCTAGGACGGTTGTTGTTATTGTGTTTGATGTAGTGCTTGACAAGATAGAGTTTAGAAATTCTTGTGTAGTACGAGGCAGAGGAAGAGAGGGTTCATTTAAATGCATGCTCACTCAGGGCCCATACGGAGTGGGTGTCTGCTGAGAATTCATCATGGCCTCACTGATAAAGCCTCAGCCTCTTAGTGAGAGGAGAGGAGAGACAGATCACTCTCTTGAGGTGAGATTGCCTCGTGGATGGACACTTGTTATGTAGAAATACACAACACTGACGGATATTACCATGGCACTTTTGGACTGGTTAGTCATCCCTCCATCCTCCATCCATAGCTACATCCATCTATTCTGACATTACCCATGGTTGAATGCGAAGTCTTCTCAGGGGACCATACGCTGCAGACGGCTTCAGAGATTAAAGCATCACAATTAGGAGAGAAGTGTTGAGGGAAGAGTATCCATCTTTACAAAAACATCCCAGTTTACAATTATAAAAGCCCATTTTAAATATGATTTAATATTTAGAGCACACAGTCACATGTAGCCCTTAAAATTGGGATATATAAGGCCTGTTGTTCCCTTTAATGCTATATTAGCATGTTAACTTCCAACACTAGGCTTCCATACATAAGCATACATACTTTCAACCTACATTCACTGATTATTTTCCAACGCATATTGGTGAAGCAAAATGTAACCCAATAAAGCGCTGATAAACTGAACTGTTTCTTTGTGAAGTTATATTGGTTAAAGCTGGTTGTATACAAAGAGAAAAAACAGTAGCATTCAGTCAATTCACCAACATCGGCTCTCCTTTTACCTCTGCCTTGTTCAGCTCACGAAGGGATAATCAGCATCTTTAGTTGCTAAATGCCACTGGCCCTGACGGCATCCCAGGGGCAGTGGTCAAAGCATGTGTGGACCAACTGGCAGGGATCCTCACCAGGTTGTTCAACCTCTCCCTGACACATGCCACCGTTCCCACCTGCCTGAAGGCCTCCACCATCATTCCCATCCCCAAAAAGACCGGAATAGACAGCCTCAATGACTACAGACCGATAGCCCTCACGTCTGTAGTCATGAAGTGTTTCGAGAGGATAGTCTCTCAGCACATCAGAGACTGCCTACCTCCCTCTATCGACCCCCACCAGTTCGCTTACAGAGCGAATCGGTCCACAGAGGACGCCATCACCATCACCGTCCACAGAGCGCTGAGCCATCTGGAGGAAAGATGAGGATGCTCTTCGTGGACTACAGCTCAGCATTCAACACCATAATCCCAGCCATCCTTATCACCAAACTGGACCACCTTCAGATCCC
>VUQS01018910.1:1801-19954 GCA_015108495.1 Heterochromis multidens
TTTTTTAGGGAGGGTGTAAAAAAAAAGCTTCTAGAATTCCTTAAAATAATTAGCTTATTAAAACATTAACAACGACATGCACAATGCTTTCCCAGCCTCAGTTGGAGAGGGTTATGATGAAGCACTTTTGCACAGTTGCATGACTTTGTAGGATTTTTTTCATGTAATAATGCTTCTGTTCTGCAAGAACCACTGGTGCAAGCTGTGCACATGTCAAGGTGAACTACAGCCCCTCTCTGCCCTCCTGTAAGGGTGCTGCTTGTCTTGAACTGAAAGACTAGATGAGAGGTTCTATTCTCCTCAAACAGTTCTTCAAAATAAGAGTTTTGAATCCTTTTCATGTAGCAGTTCACATGCTCAGGTCAAACAGGGCAGCAGGTTGCAATGAATTCCTGCTTCCACAAATGTTTGTTAATCTTTTAACGTCTCCCTGGCTGGCACGTTATGTCCATTTGCTTACCAACAAACACCTCACTAAACATTTTTTTTGTCCCAGTCTTATTTTAGTAGCTTATGTACACGAGGTTGAAGTGTCTGCCAGGCAGTATCCCAGGCAACCAGCATATCCTCACACATTTACAGTATGCATTCGAGTTTTTCAGTCCTCTTCTCATCTTTGTCCTTTTCACAGGTTATGTGCTTTTGTGTCTGAATGAGAGCTTTATTGTTGTTACATGTGTGGAGTTCATGTTTTTCTACCTAAAAAGTGTTTCAGATGGATTTTTTTTTGTTCTGGCTGCTGTTATGGAGAGGTCACTGAATCACACATTGCATCTATAGAATGTATTTGTGTGTTTTTGTTTGGATGCGTGGGTTTGTGCTTGCATGTGTGTCGATCTGGTTTAATTTGTGCTTTTTCTTTTTTTTTTCAAACACTGCGTGGAGGTCTTTGGAGCTCATGGGTCCTCCTGTTGCGTCCCTTCTTATTTTCCTGCATCCGTCTCCACTTGGTTGCATGCTGGCTGCTCGCCCGAGATCCCCCTGCAAGCTGAGAACCAGCTAGCCTGGCCTGCCCCTTCTGGCCAGTTTGGGTTTTCTGGTTGTTCTTAGGCGCCTGGCTGCTCAATATACCCAGATTTGCTTGAGCTTTCTGGGTATTCTGGCTCCGTGTTGGCTCTTCCACTGTTAGAGCTCCAGCCTGAAGCCATGGCCTACTGAGAGGTGGACTGGCTTGCTGCTTCTGAGCATTGGGAGCTAAAGCTTTAGGCTGTAATGCAGAGTTGGAACTGCCTGTGCTTTCAGGCTTTCCCTGACTGTTGCCAGAAGGCGTCTTGACCCTCTTCTGTTTGCGCTCTTTCTTCCACACTCTATCGCAAAACTCCTCCACGCTGTTTAGCTCTGGGTGGTCCAAGAGAGACAGGAAATCTCTGTACCACATCCTGTGCTTGGCTGAGTGGCCTACACCACCTCCTGCACCAGAAAGTCCAGGCAGGATGTCACCCAGTCTCTGGGTGGGGATGACCTGGAGGTTGAGGCGTAGCAGAGGTTGGATAAAGCCGTGTTCAACAGCCTGGCAATGGTAGACGCCCGTATCAGACTGAGTGAGGCTGCGTATCAGCAGACCTTGGTCGGTACGCAGCACTCTGTCATCTAGCTTGATCTGAAATGAAACAGAGAGAAAGATAAAGAAACAGAATGGGTGAAAATTTTGAAAAAAGGTGGATCATCAACTGTACATAATCTATAACCTAAATCAGATTTTTATATTTTCCTCCCTTATATTTTCATCAAATTACAACCCCAAACCAATTTTTAATAACCAGGTCAGGATTTCTGGAAGGAGATGCTGTCATTTAGTCCCCTTATATTCAGGAGAGGGGATATATCCTTACAGCTGGTATCTCTTAACTCAGGAAACTCACGCAAAGGACAAAAATAGATGGATTATGACCACTATAAAACAACAGGTTGATTTTAGGGTGATTTTAGGGTGAACTGTCCCTTTAAAAGTACTCTGTCTAGCTTCTGACCACATGTAGCAGTAAGCAGTACAAATTCCTGTTGTCAATTTCACATTATACAGATGCACACAAGCAGGAAAGAAGAAAAACAGTGAACAAGAGTTAAAAGGAAATGGTTTGTTTCAGGCCTCATTGAATACACATGAATTGGTAAGAAAGACTGAATGTAAATTCCAAAGGTTCAGTACAAGCTAAGGCTGCTTCACACTGCATGGAAAAATCTGCAGCCACATCAATCACCTGGGCTGTCAACACAGAGTGATGTTGTCCAGCAAAAAGTAAAACCTGGCTTAAATTTAGCCGCAAATCATGCAGCAAGGGTGGGTGGGCACAGCAAATTCTTTTTAGGTTAATTTCCGAGGTGAAAACTATATTTTTGCTGAAGCAGTAATATCCTTCCAGATAAAATTATTAACTGCTGTGTTTTACATTTAATAAGCCTTCTGACTCATGGATCTATTACTCAGCTGGACTTTTTGTATCATATTTCTCTTGCTCATTGGTACCCAAAATAACACGCCCAGAAAGGCCAGCTATAAAAATACACCCAAAGTACAAAAGTTAATCTAAACACCCACACCCAAAGGTTTTCACCCTATTGGGTCTCTGAGGTTAAAGATTAGAACAGCCATAAGTCACTAGATGATGGAGCAGGAAAGGTGTAGCCCAGGACAGAGATATTTTGTCTGCAGAAATCTCACTATGTGGAATAGATGGCATAGCCTTGAAGTGGATTTTATAATCATCTAGCAGTATATTAGCACATCATCTTACACATACACACCTCATGCTTGCGCTCATCGTTGGGCTTCTGCAGTTGCCAGTAGATGAGTGCTCTTTGAGACTTGGGGCTGCACTCCAGAAACATACTGCTGTTCTCCACACCAAACACACTCCTGTCCTCCACGCTGTCCCCTAAGCCATCCATGTCATCTGTTTAAATCAAAACACATGCAGACAAAGTAATGGGATGCACATGGTATGAAGAGGAGACAGAGTGTATGTGTTTATATGAAGTCTTTAAGGTACCATGATGCTGAAGGTCTGAGCACTGGGAGAGAGGATCTCCATTTCTGATGTCTTGCCGTCTGGTTCGCCTGTGGAAAAACAACAGTGAAATTGAATGGAAGTAGTGAAAACATACAGCTGTGAAAAAGAAAGTTTTCACAGGACTCTACACAGTCCTGTGAAAACCTAAATGCACCCCATGATTCAGCAGCTTGTAGAAGCATCTTTAGCAGCAATAACTTGAAGCAGTCATTTTCTGTATGACTTCATCAGTCTCTCACATCGTTTTGGAGAAATTTTGGCCCACTGTTCCTTACAGCATTGTTTCACTTCATTGGGGTTGAGGTCTGGACTTTGACTGGGCCATTGCAACACCTTGATTCTTTTTTATTTTTCAGCCATTCTGTTTGCTGCTGTGCTTGTTGATCACTGTTGCATGATCCTGCCTTGGCCAACCTTTAGCTGTTGGGCAGATGGCCTCTGATTTGACTCTAGACTACTTTAGTAGACAGAGGAGTTCATGGGAGACTCAGTGACTGCAAGGTGCCCAGGTCCTGTGGCTGCAAAGCAAACCCAAATGATCACCCCTTCACCACCGTGCTGACAGTTGATATAAGGTGTTTTTGCTGATATGCTGTGTTTGGTTTTCACCAAACGTGGCGCTGTGCATTATGGCCAGTTCCAGAAGTTTTGTGGTTTCTTCAGATGCAACTTTGCAAACCTACGTTTGCTCCTGGTAACCACTCTATAAAAGCCATACTTGTTCTGTGTTTTTCTAATTGTACTGTCATGAACTTTACTCTCAGTTAGCATGTTAAATGTTAAAGTCTTAGATGTAGTTCTTAAGGTTTTTACAATTTCTCTGAGCATTGCATAGTCTGACCTTGGGGTGAATTTGCTGGAAGATTGTGGAATTATGTTAACACACACCTGAATGCTCCAGACCAGCAAACTGCCAAAACTTCAGCTTTTATAGAGAAGATCACACGTGCTAATCAAGTGCATTTGTTTAGCAGAACCTGACTGCTAATTATCCTCTTAGTTCCCATGGAAGCAGTAAGAGTAGTAAGAGTGTATTTAGGTTTTTACAGGACTGCACAGAGACCTGTGAAAACTTTCTTTTTCACGTGACTGTATTTGAATGCTAACAATTAGCTGTACATTTAGCAAAAAAACAACAAAAAAACATCTTATTTATAATTTTAGCTATTAACTGTGTTGTAACTGTTTACTAATTGATTAAGTGAGCTTAGTCACCATTGCTTTTTCATTTAAATCTTTTATTAATTTCTTTTGGCTGCTGTTTCTTATTATATTATACTTTTAGTTAACTTTTCTAAGATGACCTTTGCAGGTATCCAGTGGTATATTTGTAACCTGGTTGGCAATCATTGCTCTACAAGTCAAGAAATGTATTTATTCTGTACTGTTTTATTTCCACCACTTGGTGGCAATGTTTACCCAATGCCCAAGAAAATGGGCACTAACTCAACCTTTACTCCACTGTTAAATCACATGGATGGAAAAAAAACCCCAGCAGAATGTAAGAAACATAAACCTGCTGAGCAGTGAAACAGTGCGCTTCATTGCCTTCTGATGAGCCGTTATTATGAAACACATACAGCATTGTTTTGCCCTTGAAATGTCTTGTAAAAACAGGCTCACTCTTTGTCCTCGCCATATGAAAATCTACTGTGTGATTTGGCTTTTTACTGCGATGGCAAAACGTTTTCAAAGTCTGGCTTTACTGACTAGCTGTGAATGTCTCCCTAGTTCCTAGTTGTCATGGTTCAAAAACTGCTGATGGCCGCTGCAAAAATTTAATCAGGTGCGAGCCAAACATGAGGCAAGGGTTGGAAAGAAAGGAAAGGCGCAAGGTAGAGATAAAAAGCAGAACCACTGAAGGTTAAACAAAAAAAAAAAGATAATAAAATGGTCAGTATGTTTGTTTGAATTCCCCACACAAAATTATCACCACTAACATCCCCACTTTCTCACACGTCCCTCCTCTATACATTTCCTGGGCTAACATTCCTGTCTTTTTTGGCCGTCTGAGCACGTGCATGGTTGGATGTCTGGTTCTCATTCTGCTAGGGAAAATATTTGCAGTGTAGTGGAGAGCTGAGAGGAGCCTGTCCCCACTTTAAACATGGGGTGTGCCACCTCGTCTGTAATCTTGCCAAGCTGGAGTATACCCACTGGCCTACTTCTGCTGGTGTGAGAAGTTCTAGATGAATGAGACGCGGGGGTGTAGCGCTATGTGTGTGTATGGGAGGGCTGTAGTGGTCAGCCTAATCCTGCTGGGTACAACAGAGGGTAATTTGAGGGTGTGTATGTTCATACCTCCTGGCTGCAGGGTGAAGTGGTCAGGCAGCTCCTGGTGGCTATCATTTATTGTGTGTCTGCTTGTCTTTGTATATTTATGCGTGTTTCTTTATGCAACTTGGCAAAGTCAGAACAACTGTTACTGACTAAGTTGTTGGATGGTACTTTTTTGGAATGCACAATTAGTGTGTATGTGTGTTTAATGACTCTATTTCATGCATGTGTAATATTAAGATTACTTCCATGTTTAGGCATGGCATGTAATGTTTTGGCATGTAATGTCTATCTGTGTCTGGTTTTTGGATTCACAACACTTACTAATAAGCCAGTGGAGGTCTGATGCTAGAGAAACAAGGTTGTACATCAGGATGCCCTTGAGCATAACATTTAAAACCAATTGTTTTAAAGCCAACTGAAACAGCAGAATGCAGGTGTACTGATAAGTCCCAGGTGTGACTGCATGTGATGACATTAATACAGGATGTTGTTGAAAAGCAGCTTGCATGCTCAGCAAACCCTCCGAGGATAAATAAAGGTTAAAGAGAGATGTTTAGTGATTGCGGGCTCCTACCTCTTGGCAGTAGGAAAGTATCTTGAGCACTCAGCACCGTCCCATGCGCAATAAGGGTCTCTGGCCAGGCAGCACTCAGCGCAAGCTTTCCCATACACCTCACAACGGTGTAAAGACATCTGCGATACACCCAGGGCTGAGCCAAGGTACAGCTGTTGCTGTGGGAGTCAGAGAAAGAGCAAGGATGTAAAAATTAAATGTTCCTGTGTGGTTCAGTTGGAAAGGTTCTTGCAAGAAGAAGGTGCCTGTGAGTTTAGTTCTCAGTAGGCACATTCTTTGCTTATGGATATAAGTGTATGTTTAAAGACCGAGAAGTTCTCACTTCTTTTTGTTTCACTTGGACCTTTACCCTTGTCAACAGCTTTTGGATTAATTACAAAGTGTGAAAGCAAGTTTTTACCTGCTTGGTGGACAGTTCCATAGCAGTAATGGGAGTAGGCTCCTGTACAAAACAAATAAAGCCCATTTAACACCACATCTACAGACAATATGTGTATTTTTATAGCTGAAAACTGAAAGCTGTTAACACTCAATTATAAACATCATACCCTAAAGACAGTCATCTCTTCCAATACAACTTCCTCGAGGTCATGCCAGCTTTCTCTGGGGATTGTCACCACCTTCAGCACCGTTCCCTTATCTGAAAGGCAAAAGACAGCATACAGTAAGTGTACACGCAAGTCTGTGCATACATTAACACCTTTGTTGCGTGTGTGTATGAAGTAACTGCATAGAAATACATGTGCATGCCTTGTTCAAAATATACACAAGTGCAGTTTTTAGGAAGAGGAAAAAGGAAAAAGGGAAACAGGAAAAAGCTTTGGCACTGGATTAAAAAATATTCTCTGAAATCTTCAACATGCCTGGCAGGTGGTATCAAACACTCCTCCAGCATCTTTTCCTTTGTTCAATCACTTTTCTTTTTGATTTTTTCATCCAAACACCTCAATCTTAGAGCTTTATGTACATAACATTTTTTTTCAGTCTCTCTGTCCAATGTCTGTATTCTTTTGCCCATCTTAATCTTTCTGTTTTATTGCCCAGTCTAAGATACAGCTTTTTCTTTATAACTCAGCATAGAAAGCCAGCATCCAAGACTCTCTTCATTGTTGACACTGAGACTGGTGTTTTGCAGGTACCGTTTAATGAAGCTGCCAGTTAAAGGGACTGTGAGGCATCTGTTTCTCAAACTATAGAATCTGATGTACTTGTTCTCAGATGTGCACAGAGGCCTCCCACTTCTCTTTCTATTCTTATTTCCTAGAACAATAATACTCTGGTGAGTTTCAAAGAAATGTCTTTTCTTTGTCCATTTCAATACTCCAGACACTCAACTATCCAAAGATTTTGCTCCTTTAATCAGTACAACAGTTTTCAGCTGTGCTAACATCACTGGAAAATGGGTTTTCCACCAATCAATCAGTTTTATAAACTTGATAAACTTGAATTAGGTACCACATTGAACCACTGGAACACAGGAGGGGTGTTTGTATGCCTAGACAGATATTCCATTAAAAATCACTAATGATTTATGATTAACGGTTAAGTCGTTAATTGTCTTTTACAACATTTCTGATTAATTTAATGCCATTTTAATTAAAAACAAATTGAGCAAGGTGGTTCAGGCCAAGAAGTTAATCGGAATCCTGGTAAATCAGCTGATCTCAATGCCAGCGCACATCATGTGATGACTCAGTTGATATCCTTGTACACACCTAACTGGCAATTTAAAATAATGAAATCTGCATTCTGCAAGCTGCTTTGAAACCCACCTTCACCCTAGCTTCTCCTTTTCAACATGGACATTTGTTAGTGACCTTAAACTTTTTACGTGAGTGCATTAGATACTGATGTCAGTACACTGTCAAAAAAAAAAAAATCTGTAAAAAAATATACTGGTAATTTTCTGTCAGTACATTATTAATTTTTTAATGGAAATGTCCGTAAATACTAAATGGTTAAAAAATATAGAAACAAATCTGTAAAAAATGAATACAGAATATTCCTTAATTTTAAAACAATACACTGTATTGTATTTGTACAGATTTTTTTTGCTGTGTATGCCAAAAATACTTATGGTGGACCATCCTGGCATAAAATAAACATATTGAAGCACAATATAGATGGCTGTGTCATCTGTGTAAAGTTGCATACCTGTGCCAATGAACATGACATCATATTGCCCATCTTCTGCCTCCACTTTGTCCACCACCAGTTGGGTGAACTGGTAGTCCACGTCTGTTCGTACCATTATAGGTCGTCCTCCTATTGGGTGCACTGGGTTGTACATGGCAGGGTGACCCCTGGCGAAGGTGATGACATCATCTGGAAGGTCCTTGGTAGAATCGAAACCTCCAAATGTCTTGCTGGGGCACTGAGATTAAGATGTGATATATTTGTTTTTTTCCAGTTTCATTATTAATATCATTTTATTGCTTATAAATTCACTGAATTTTTGCTGAATTGACTCACAGTTCCAGGGCGAGGGTAGGGCACCCTCCCTTGGAAGGGCACCCACTGGTAGTTGGGTCCATCTCTGTGGGCATAAGGACCCAGGAAAACCCTCCTGATGTCTGCCATGTTATACATACACACTGCTGAGCCTTTAAATATGTTACTGTTGAAGGAGAGAAAGAGAAATAAATGCAGAAGGGGTGAGTTTAAGGATCAAGAGCGGGAGGGAGCAAGAGGGCGGTGAAATAAAAGAGATGACAGAAACAAACAAAGGGGATTCATAAATGATCAGTCACAAGACAGGGATTAGGAGCTTGTTAAATACTGAAGAAAGACAACAAAATGACCCATCATCACACAAAGACAGAGTGGAGCAAAGTTGTCATTACTTGAGTACAGCAATGACAGATTGGAACTTCTCTCTGATTGCTTCCAGCCTCTTGAGAACAGACAGGAATTTGGGCACACCACCAACAAACCAGGAGACCTGGTTCAGAGCATATTTGAAATCCCCTCCAATATTTTGTGAGCATTTGCTTGAGCCAGATGGGTGGATTTTGCTTTCACAAGGAAAGCAGGCAAGGTCGATCAATCATGCTAAAAAAAGGGAAGTGATGTGGATTTTATTTTTTCAATTTAAGCTCTTTCCCAGGTCATCCAGAAGACAGCAATTTGAGTCATGACTCATTAAATGGGAGAATTGGGGAGTTTCACATGAATATTCCAAGATGCATATTCCACAAGAGTTATTAAATATTCTTTATTATGACAGAGTAAGCTAGATGCTTGAAGTCTATGGACAGCATGAAGTCTAATAACCTCCCGTCATATATGAGATCTATTTTCACAGTTTTATAGATTTATAATTATTTATTTTGTGGGGATAAATGCCCCAAATAATCATTCATTTATTTTCCAGGTGTCACATTTTGCAAAAATACAGATTTTCCTTTGGACAGCAAATCTCCTACACTTGCAGGAACCGAATGCTTCAATGTGATTCAAGACGTCCTTTGTCTTGCTGACTGCAATGGGAAGTTGTATCAGACTAATTAGGGATGTGGCTGGCAAACACACAGCCGACAGTACTCCACAAAGCATGGAAGATGAATGGATTAGCATTTGAAAATGTTAATTACAGAGAAATTCAATTAACTCCAGGGGCAAAAAAAAGACGCTCCAATATCTGTGCTTATGAAGAAGGGTGAACATGTGTTTGTGCAGATACACACACACACACACAGTAAGAGGCATACAAATTCACCCCTAGAAAAATGCACAAACACATACACAGAGACATACACACACACAGAGGTGCACAATCAGACACTGATCTGTCAGTGGCAGCTTCTTTGTGCCTCATTAAGCAGTGATATTAAAAGCCGGTCCCTCTGAATCTCTGCTCTATTCATCTCTGAAAACCGGCCACTTAGAAAACCAATTAAACCACTCTAATTCCTCAATGCCCCATAATTGAATTTTAAAGTGTGCATGTACGTGTGTGTGTGTGCGCGCGCGTGCATAGGCAGACATGTGGATACGTGGGTGTACGCCCACCAGCGCCCACCAACCTCTAGGTTTTAATACATCCCAGAAAGCAGGGAAAAGCCATACAGGTCTGGTAAAGCAAGGTGCCTGTCACTATGTGTTAGCCTGCACTGCTCCTCTATTCAGCTCGTCTTATCATTAGCAGTGATTGATGATGAAGTGTTTGTCCTCCTCTCGAAGCGGTGCAGAAACAGTACCGGACACACAAAAAAAACCCTCCTCCTTCCCAAATGCAAATTCATCATCATCATCATCATGATAAGTGCCACCATCTGTGCCATTTCAACTCACTTATCTGCCCTGCCCCATGCCTTCACCTCTCCACATGCTTCAGTAGAGACACACCCGGCTTCTGAAAACCCCATTCAATGCTGGGGCGGTGGCCAGGGAAGGGGGGGGGGACGTGCGTTCCTGCTAAGTGAATATCATGTTTCTCTCGCTCCCTCCTGCTCCATAATCTGATTTCCCTACAAGCCTGCCAAGGTTTCAGTGAAAGACGGGACAGGTAGTGAGGAATTGGGGAATCGGATAAAAGCAATCTCCAATCTGAGACGTGGGGAGGGCTGCCCTCGAAGAGAAAAGCAACCATGAGACACCTGTAAGTGGATTACGAGAGCGCTGTCTGGGAATTTGACAGAGGCACACTTGGTCGCTTGCATCGTGCCATGTCATTTAAAATAGTTAAGAAAATTACAGATAAAGGGGCAGAATAAAGGATTAGAAAAAAAAAAAGGCTTCTTGAAAGGAAATATGAAGCGTGTGTTTTTCAAATACAGAGGATAAAACCTGTCCAGGACAGTTGCCCATTGAAATAATCAAGTCTTTCTGATCTCCTAGCAACACATCAACAAAACAATTATGATACTACCAGCATCTGTCACGCTATTTGAAAATTTGAAACCCTTGCATGCTCACTTTGGAGGTCAAGGGCAAAAGACTGTACCTGGATGTGGTGAATACAGCGTAGATAACTGGATTCTTTGGGTCCTTGGAGCTCATGAGAAACACATCCTCTAAAGAGCAAGAAGAATAATATGTGAAGGTGAAACTTTGAGGTGAGGTTATAATTTTTCCACATCGAGTAAAGAAATAAATAAAATAAAACAACCACTTACGTAGTTCATCGAAATGTGTGTCAATGCCATTGATGCCAGGAACTGCACACATTAACCGTGCTTTAAGAAAAGTAGTCCATTTGTTGACCAGGCTCCTGTGACCTCCCATGTCATTCTGCAACAATATTTGAATTGCTGTCAGCTCTCACCTCCATGTGCACTTTTTTTGGTAAGGTCCTTGTATTAAGTCAAAAGGTGTTAAGAAGAGCATGTTTATTGATAAATATAACACATTCATAAGCACTTGTATTAAAGTTTAAGAATGTTACAAAGGCCTTCCGTTTCTGTTTATAAAAGCATTACAGTAAACACACTAGCATCAACTCATATTTTATAGGTAAAAGTTAACTATGGGCATGTGACAGTTAAGTTTGCTTTTTTGCAGCTACTGCATCTAACAGTGACTCTATCTGCTCATGAATGTCTTAAACCTACTACAAAGGTGGTTTTGTTGCTATTAAAACTTAAATCTTCTCATTAAGACACATACATGTTACTAAACACCTTATAATGGCCTTATAAACTGATAACTAATGCACATTACAAGAAATGTGCTACTTTTTTTCTATGTAACAGTACCATAGTGTCTCCACATCAGTTTATTCATTGCTTAAGACACTTTTGTAATAGTTTTGTGGGGTTGTGTGTGTTGTTACCTTACACAGTTGTCCTATCCTGGCAATAGTAGCCTTCCCAGTGTGCTCCCCATCCATGGCATTCTCTTTGAAAAACAGGAAGATCTTGTCATCTTCGGGGTTGTCACTCTCAGGGATCAAGTGTATGCCTACGAATCTGGGATCTACAAGAAAAAAATAGCAGAAAAAAACCCCAAATAAAGCATATCAGCTTTGTACACACTCATAAACTCACGCCAGCAGACACACAAATATAATTTTACAATCCAACCTCTGTCCCAGTGACAATCATTTCACCCCTATTTTACACCTCTGTAACCAATCACCCCATGATATTCTCCAGTCACGGCTCAGTAATAGCAGCCCTTCACTTTACACCATGGTGTTATAGTATGTGACTTTACCTCAAGTGAGCGCTCCAAATCCAAATCCCACATAACCCTTGTCTCTAGACCACATCCTCGCAAACACACATGGCTCTGATTGTCCTGGGTAACACTTGAATAAATTTATCTTGACTTTAAGTGCAAGAGGAAATCAAAGCTAAACGTAGGAGCCAGGGCCGTAGGGCTGGGATTTTTCGCCATAAAGGGGGCGTAAGAATCGAGGAAAAGTGGCCGCAGTCACTGTGGCGTCGTCACGCGTAAAGTGAGCCTGCGTCCAAAAGCTCTGGGGTTTAACTGGAGAGAAACAAGCAGTGCCATGTTACACCTCCATGGGCGTTTAGGATATAGAGTAGCTGTGAAAAAGGAGAGTGTGGCCAAAGTGGGAGGCAGATTTATAAGGGCTGCGCAGGTGTGAGACCTCTGGTATGAATCGTGTGTACCCCACACACACTTCATACTTCTATCATGAATATGTGCCCTTAAATTTGCACCTTCATAAATTCATCTCTGCACACGAACACAGAAAAACAGGCTGTTACCGGAGTCACCAACCACTGAGGTCATAGCACTGATTACCTTTAATCCAAACAAAAGGCTCCTTTATTCAAAGGAGGTTTAATCCACCCATCCATATGAGAAAGAGGTCATTAAAATGTGAAGGAATGTATAAATAAAATCCAGAAATCAGGACTACCAAAACTACCGTTTAACCCCAAATCCTTTTAGAATCAGCTGCTATTAGGGATTCATTCCCTGGTTTCTCTCTTGTTACATTTGAGTACCGTATAACCTTGTTGATAAAGCCTCAATAGAATATCCCCACCCCAGTAATCCATGCAATTACAATCCCCTCTTTGTGGAGAAGACGTTGGATTCTGCTGAGCCGAATGGAGAGAATCCCTAGTGTATTTGTTTGAACAAGGTGAAAGATCGATGAGGATTAACACTATAACAATGACTTCCTCGGTTCATACTGCTCTTTATTAATATGTCACAGTAATCAGCACTGCAGAGACCAGTGTTTGTGATTTTTGATGGTGCCTGGGGAGGGGGAGGTGGGCGGTTGAGGGGGACACGGAGGAATTTGACTCCACTACAGGAAAACAGCTAAGAGCGGATTAGTTCTGTGGGAAAGGGGGGGGGGGGATGGCACAGCTTGAGGGAAAGGTTCAAACTGACCTTTTGTGGCT
This sequence comes from Heterochromis multidens, assembly GCA_015108495.1. Classification (NCBI taxonomy): domain Eukaryota; kingdom Metazoa; phylum Chordata; class Actinopteri; order Cichliformes; family Cichlidae; genus Heterochromis; species Heterochromis multidens. Next base: position 14,995 of record VUQS01018910.1, read on the forward strand.
CCCTAAGTCCTCTGCGGTGCCGAAAGATAGCCAGACAGACTGAACAGTCAATAACCCTCACTGCAGCGCTAATCTTACTAGCACAGGCAAATCCACTGACTTTGTGAATGGGCTCTGATATCTGATGTCTGCACATGAATGGAAATGATTGGAGACTTGAGGCTTGTGAGAGAATTTAATGCCTCAAAGTCTGCTGAAAAGCTCAATGGTATACTTTTCCAAATAATGGCCAATGACAGGGATTTACATCCAGCTTTTAGGGAAAGGTTGAGGTCTATATAGACCATAATGGTCTAATTTTACCTTAATAGCAAAGCATTCTGAGTTATGTTATCTAGTTTTTGCAGTCTAAAGACGGTTGGGCTCCACTGTTAGCTTGTAGGCAAAAATATAAATGAGTAGTCTTCAGTATAATACAGTGTAATAAAAAAAATTCAACTACTGGATTAAACAGTAAAGTGGAGAAATGTTAAGAATTAATTCTTAGTTTGTCTTCTAAGGACTTTTTTTTCCCCTTTACCATTCAGCCATCTTGAATCATGCTGCTCTGTTCTGATTGGATGATGATCTCCCAGCGTACGGAAAATGGCAAAGTCCCTTCCCATGAAATCAGCAGATGTGCCAGAGTACAGCTCTCCATCTGCCAGCGAGAAAGGATAGTTAGGAACAAATGACCAGCTCTGAAGTTACTGTGTACTTCCTGGAAGTAATAAAAGCACAGATCAAACTCACCAATGAGAAGTGAGGCTGAGAGCATTTTGGGGTCATAGGGGCTTTTCCCGCGGCCGTTCTCAAATTGTGAGGCCAGTCGAAAGATGTTGTCCTGCGGTGGAAAAGGTCAAAGATCGAAATGAGGCCAGTGAAAGCCACATTGAGCATGGTTAAAGGTACATTTATAGCCAGTGTTTCAAGTTACAATACATTCTCGTTATAGCGCGCTACTTTGGGGGTGGGATGCAAAAACCACTTCCTCCTGACAAGAGAAACAAGCAATGTTTTATTACACTGCTGACTTTGGTTACAAAATGCACAGTGCAACAAAAAAGGGGGTTTCAGCAGTAAAATTAAGTAAAAACAGACATGACCTCTGAGTCTTTGAATAAATTAAAAGTCACAAAAACTCACCTACTTTTATTTAAATCAGTTATAGACTGTCAGCACTACTTTAAACTCAAGTGAATGCTTGTAGGGTCATCGACAAAAAAAAAAAACTACATTGTGCAAACAGTCATACCCCTCCCTATTGCTGCATGGTAGGACCAATGCTGGTACATTGATTAACCTGTAGAAGTTTGTCAAGATGACTGATTAAACTTTAATGTAGGAGGGAAGGCTGTTTAATATTCGACAGCCGTAATTGAACCATGTAGTGACCGCTTTTTTCCACTTCTTCACACAAAAGAAAACACTGATGAGAAGATAATCGAGGGAGGGAATGAACATGGCTGTACATTAGACAATACTCAGACTTTCTCTAGCATTAATTTACTATAGCACTGTTGTCACATTTCATGACTTCTTAATGAATGCTCAGTTTAGATTTAAATTACCCTTTGCATATATATAACTGATTAAAAACCCAAAACATTTGGTTATAATAAAGCACCAAATGTATTACCTCTGCTCTCTTGCCCATTTCCAGATAAGCGCAGATGGGGTGGAAGGCTCCTGTGCCACAGATGTACAGATGGGTCTGGTTGTACGGTTGAAGGACCCGGATGAAGTTAGAACACTCCTTCTAAAAAAGAAATGAGACAGGAACATAAAGCCTCTAGCATCTGGATAACTTAATATGGGTCAGGCATAATCGAATGGCAAAACTGGGTTTATCTGTGTAACACAATATTATTTTCCAGTAAATAATATAATTTTACATGAGTTCTTTTTATGTTATGCTATGAAGTTGGTTCTAGTGATGAAGTTCACACAGGTATTGGTTGTAATCATCAAATGTAAATTGTTAATTTGATATATGAATGTAAATACCCTCCAAATTATAATATAATACATTTGCATTTCCTCTAATACTAGTTTTTAGTGTAGCCATTATTCACAAATCCATGCTGAATATATATATACGTAGTTTTTGAATGTTCAGATTTTTTTTTACATTTTTTTTTACTTAGTTGCTGTGACTGTCTTTTTATTCTATGAATCATCATTTGACTATAATAATTTTACTTCATGTCAATATGTTATATTTTAAATTGTCTACTTTATTGGGAAAAATTGAGCTGTCCGTAGTGCATAACTTGAGTGATGCAACAGCAAGTATAAACATTACTTTACCATAATTAATTATTTATAATGTCATAGAAATCACAATAGCTTCTATATATCCCAGGCTTATGATATTTCTGCAGGCATAAGGATAAATAATGTTACAGGCTTATGGAATGAGTTTTATGCAGCATGTTGCAGGCTGTAGTGTCCCTAACACATTAATATGCATAAATGAGAAACATTTTGATATGTTTTACTTAATTATATGTCAGATTTAAAAATGCATAATTTTAAAAGTACAAATAAGTTGATATTCTGCAATTTTTCACTTATTAGCATGTACTTGCTTTCAGTGAAATGCTATGCATTTGATGTAGAACATGACCATCTTTTTCACTATCCCAAGTTATTATCCAAATTGTTGCTGTGTTACTTATCATTTATCTGTACATGAAAATAAAGAAATCTGCCAAAAGAAAATTAGTTTATGGGGTAAACTGAAACAGTTGGTAAATGTAATAACCATTCTGTAGTGTCTGTAACAGGAAAAAAAATGTATGGTTTCCTTCAAAGTCACGTATGTTTTTTATTAATCAGGAATACTTAAAAAAAATTTTACACCCTATTTCACAAGACAATAAAGTTACAGAATCATAAAAACTAGCATATAACAGATCTAATTTTTTGCCAATAATGCACAGCTTTTGGCTGTTTGACTGTGGCTTACACGATACCGTGATTTATAAAGCTGGAAAACAGTTTTGAATACATTTTGTTAATGTGATACCTATCTTTATTTATACTGTAATTTTACCAGTGTAGGATATTATGCAGCCACATGCAACTCTGTAACCTTTGCTCTTTATGAAAGATCTCATTCGTTAACAGTAACCTCATACTGCCAATTGCCTCCTTCATATCATAAAGTTTAAATTAACTGGTATGCTTTATGAAAATAAAGTTGACATTTTTATTACAGAAAAACTGAAAATAGAGACTAATAGAAAGCAGAAAATAATATAGCAAAGATTTGCTGGAATTTACTTTTAAACAGGGACTTTCCAGTTGGTGTATGAAATTGAGTCTCTTTTAAGGAAATCCCACCTGTAAGGAAAATCAGGCAAATCTACCACAGATCTTTAATGACCCATATGTTTGAATTTACTGAGGATATTTGGGCTGGCGCTCCAGTGCATGTTGAAAGTCCCAGTGGTGTAAGACTGTTTATTAGAGTGCTAATCAACGGGATTGGTTAATGTAGGAGGCCTATTAGCAGCCTTGAGGAGTTGATTTGGCCACATGTGTTTAAGAGATTAGGCTGGGGTTTGCCTAATTATAAATACATGCTGGATATCCACCTAACAAATACGTACACATTTGCTCAGGGATTTGAAAATGCAGCACACATCACAGAGGCAGCCAAATTATCCTGCTCGTTCCTCCCTAAAACACATGTATCTGTTCAGTCTTTTCAAGCTTGCAGACATTTCACTTTGATGATTTGATGATGTCTCTTATATGAGCCGTAAATGGATGCTGACATTTTCCAGTGCTGCTTAAAATAAACTCTGGGATCACTCACTGCAAAGCTCTTTTTTTTTTCCTCCCCAAAAAGCTGAATTTTCTGTAATTATTCTAAAAGGCACAAACTGTTGTTTTAGCTCTGACTGTTTCTCCTCCACAGTAATCTGCTTAAAGGGAAAGTTTGAGATTTTTGGAAAACCACTGAGTTTTTGTTTTTAAAGGCATGAAAATATATAACACTCACATTTCTGTGTGAGTCAAGAGTCAATTAGCTTAGCAAGGTTGTTAGTTAGCAGGCCTGTTTGAAGGTTAAAAATGTTTGTTTAAACCATACAAAAAATTGTAAAACTGAGAGTTTGTGGTTTTCTGGGAGGATGCAGCGACACCCAGAAATCGCTGTAGCTGAAAAAAGAAGCCACTGCATGAGGTACAAAAACTACGTACAGGTACAGTTCCTGGAGTGGCCACTTTAGACCGGCTCCAAAAGCAACTCAATCCCCATAGTCATGTTAAACTGCCCAAATAAACAGCATAAAAGCTGGCAGCTGTCTGCCAGACTTCAGCTTTGCTAAGTTGAGTCACTGAACTGGACCTCTTCACTGTATTATGCTGTTGGTGTTTTTTTGAGAATTTACATGGAATTATCTGCCGAATTATATGCCAAACTAAACGAGAAGTGGACTGAAAATCAGTGGCAACAGATCTTATCGAGTGATAAATCCAAATTTAAAATCTTTGGCTCAAGTTGTCAATATCTAAGGAGGAGGTCAGGAGGGAGGTACAACAGTGAGTGTCTATACCCATCTTTAAAACAGGGTAGAGGCTCTGTCATGGTTTGGGGCTGCATTTCAACCAGTGGTGTTGGGGATCTTGTCAAAAATTGACGGAATTATGAACACAGAAAAGTATCATCAGATTTTGATCCAAAACCATCTGGAAAGCATCTGATTGGAAACAGATTAATCTTGCAGCATGACAATGATCCCGAATACACTGCCAATGCAGTAAAAGCATACCTGGATAGAAAAACACACCATGGAACATTATCAGTCTTAGATTGGCCTTCCCAGAGCCCGGACCTCAACATTATTTTTTAAGGTGTCTTGAGCAACAGTTCTCCAGGCTTCCTGGAGGTCTTTCAAAGTTTTTCTTTTGATTTTTTGGGGGTTTTTTTTGTTTGTTAGGCTACTTCACACTAACCTGTGAATCATTC
>VUQS01018912.1:1445-14935 GCA_015108495.1 Heterochromis multidens
CCCCCCCCCCCCCTCAGTGAACCATGTGCATCTGTGAACCCTGCCCTTTGATCTACCTTCTTGAACTTCTCTTTAGCTGGCATAAGGGCTGCACTTATCGATCTGCCATCCCTGTTAATTGATCTTCACCGTGCTGCTGTGGGTTTTTCTTCACTGACCGTGATTGTTAAATCTGCTCATTACTGCCTCAAAATAAAACTGCATGGAAATACTGAAGTGCGTCAGCTATGCATTACGCAGATTGCGATGGTGATGGTAACATTTTAAAGGGTCGACACAAGGGTGCAGGGGGAGCAGGAGAGCTGGGGGGGGGTTGAATGAGAAACACTGTGTTGGGTGACATCAAAATGGCTGTAAAGGCCAAATAACAGACTACTGCAGTGTAAAGATGGACAGGGAAACAGGTGAAGGCAGTATGCTGCTTACACCTTCATGTGTGATACAAACATGGATTTAGCACATCATGTTTCAGAATGCTCTACTGCATCCCTTTAAATATCTGTGCATGTGAAGGTGCATTTACATTTATTTAGGGAGAAAGAGAGAGAGAGAGAGAGAGAGAGAATGACAAAGGGGTACATAGGCCCTAGTGGTGCTTTATTGGCTGCACAGCATTGCAATGGCCCAATGACAAGAAAGAGGTAGGTCTACTGTCTCTTCTCATAGCAACCCAGAAAGCATTCAGAGATTATCAGTGTCTGAGTGCCAGCATGCATCTGCGATGACAAAACCTGGAGAATCGTACTCTTGGAGCTGTCATGTGAAATATTAGACGTGAAAAACAGCTCTCTTAAAGCGCATTATAACAGTTCTAATGGTCTTTACATGGCATGTTATGAAAAGAGCTGATTTGGTATTGAGTCATGTAACCTGAAGATGTAGCCACATCCAGAGGCTGCTCCCTTATTAACCCCTGGTTGTCTCAGCTCTGTCCAGTTAAAGTAAATAGAGGGAGGAGGGGTAGGGACATTTGAAGCCCATATAGGACACAAACATGAGCAGAGCTGACAGAGATGAAATCCAGTCATCTCACACACACCCAGGAACTGGGTTGTAAGGTTTTATGGAACCCTGATGTCTTAATATCATAGTTTCTCAGTATCATCAGTATTGACCTGACATAATGTGTTTTAGTTCAATAGCTTTGACAAAAGCAACTATGGACAGAACTGTGTCAGCCTTCATTTATCTGGGGAAATGAAATGTGGTGTTTAAAGTTCAAGCAATTAATTTCAAACGTGGGTAATTTTTTCAAGCACGTCTCATATTTTGTTTCTTTTGATTCATTGGGAATATTAATGATCTAAAAATCTGTAGGACTGTGTTTCTAATGGCAGCTAATGACTCCTAATGTGTTTCACTACACGACTGGAGAGGAAATTAATTGGTTACTCGCACACATCGATGTGCCTCATTTATGGCTGAATGAAAGTGCTGATGTTGACTCAAACCTCTTATGTTCAAATTGCTCAGATTATACTGAAATGTATAATTCACTGCATTATTTTATGAATTTTTCCTTTTCATTTCTTCAAAATAGTGCAGCATTACAGGTTACAAAATCAAGAGACATGGAAATTAAAAGGAAAACTTGAGCTCTTTGTTAGGCAGCTAAATATTTTTGTTGGGACATTGGCTGCCAAATCAAATATAGGGAGCTATACCTGCTGTGCTGACCCTTTGTGACTAAGGGAGATGCTGAAAGTAGCTTCTATTGGCTGCTTTTTCCCTACCACTGCTCTGTGCATTTCTCTGTTTTGTATCGACAGTTCACACTTAACTACTCTCTCTTTTAGTCACCTTGATAGCACAGGTTATATTTGTTTCTGCTCTTCTGACTCACTAGGAGTAAAATCTTAAGGACATGTTTTGCCTTGGGCAACTTGTCTTGCATTTATATATTTTCATGTAGCTAAGCAACCTGGAATGTAATTTCTATCATTGTAGCTGTAGCGCCACCCAGTGCTGATCATTTCCTTAAATGTGGAAGTCTATGAGGAGAGCAGGAGGATACTGAACTCAAGGGAAATGAATTTGAGGCTTCACTAACTGTTCCTCAATGGCAATATCCCAATAAGTTCAGCTCAGTTAAAGACAAATCATAATCATAGCTTAGTGTACTGTAGGTTATTTCTTTAAAAAATGTATTTTTGAGATCTTTCCCTCAGCCTGCTTTAACCTTTAGGTCATGGCTGGATAGCCTGCATTCCTTTCGTACTGTCACTGTGACTAGGAGGGGCTCGCCTATCAGTATCGTGTTGTCACACCCCAGCATGCTATGCACCTTTCATACCTCTGATCATTCAAAACACGGCGCTCCCAATAATCAAGCTCACACTCTCAGACATTTTGACATTTATGCTTGAAGTCTGACTGTCACTTGAGATTTTTATCTTCTCCGGATGATGTGTTTTCTTAAGTATCAGTCTCAGACTTCCCAAATCTGTCATTAAGCAAGTTGGGTATGTCTGTTTGGCTGGCAGTACACATTGCTCAATCAGTTTAACTACACACGATATCAGAAGAAATCTGGTTCAAAGTGTAAATGTTTAAGGCTACAGAAACACTTGCTCATGTATCAGTAGCCAAGCTGCTTTGTGTCCAGGCCTCATAAGCATAGGGACTCAGTTTGGTTTGTTATGACATTTTATTGGACTTCAGTGATGTTAGATAACAAGTACTTTTATTATCGTACATGTGTAAAATATCCACTGCCAACCAAATGTTGTTAGTCAAGGGGATATTGATACATGGCTGTATAGCAGAGTAATCCTGCAGGGGTATCAACACAAGGTCCGGGGGCCCACTGGGCGGCTTTGGAAAATGTGAAGGAGGGCATAAATTTTGGACTTTTAAATGTATTTTTGTAGGTTTTACAGCTTTTGCTACTGATAAAGACCTTCCCCATGGCCACTGATGCTACACAAAAGTAATTAGTAAATTAATAGGTGAACAATGAAATGACCGAAGATAGCGCTTTTTCACTGTCTACTAAAGAAATTTATGAGAAATTCCTGTTTTTTACAACAACAAAAAAAAGATTCATCTTCTGTGAATTAAAAAAAGCTTTCTCTTTTATAATTACAGAACAGTCTGGGCAATGAGCCACCAGAGCTTTTTCTGTAATTTTACACATTTATAAGCCCAAAGACCTGTGCTGACAGGTTTCTTTCATTTACTGCAGCAGCATTTCTTTATCATGTAGAAAAACTGAGACGTACTGTTGAAATTGCACTTCTTTTTCTTATATTAAGATTTCTCAGGGATTAAATGTGTAGTTAAACTTCTTTAGACTGACAGAAAGGGGAGTTTCATTGGTCCGGCCCACTTAAGATCAAAGTGGGCTGTATATGGCCCACGGTGTAAAACAAGTTTGACATCCCTGCTTTAAAAGGTACCAGTTTTGCATGTTAAGTTGGCAAAACTGGCACTTTTGCCAACTCCTTCATAAATCTGCATTAACTATTAAAATACAGAGCTCCGGTTGAGCTCCCTAGGTTGAGCAGTCCATCTATATGCTGCAAGGCTATTGCAGAGAACCTGCCCCATCCCATTTGCTATGTATCTTCTGCCTGCTCTCTCAACAAGCTTCACTCTCAACTGTCCTGTCCTATTAAAGGCTAAAAAGCCCCCCCAGAAATATTAAAATACATCCACAGGCCACTTCATTTAGTGCACCCACGTAACTGAATGCTATGAAAACACCACCACAGTCAGCATTTACATTTAAAATCTCAGGCAGTGGGGTACACTACCAGCCTTATGGCCCCAATACGATTATCACCTTACTGACAACATCAACAAAAATGTAGAGGATTTCTAAAAAGTGTAATTTATGGCAGACCTGTCACATTGACATGATTTGGATAGAAGCGTACTTAATTAAGTGACTGATGTGTGTGTGTGTGTGTGTTTTACATTTCTATCTTCTATTTGCATTATATCACAGTGAGCAATAAAAAAAAGACATGAGATTACTATCTAGTGTTAAAAATATATTTATGCTAGTTCAAGCCTGTAGTTGGATTAGGACAGAGAAAATCCCACACCCACGTCGCAGGTTTGCTTCCTCATCATTCAAGTTGAGTTGCAGGTCTTTCAGGACTCCACCCAATTCCATGTTTTTTTTTTTCAACCTCTAAGCAGAAAAACAAGTAATTAGGAAACAGTGATGACGACGATAGAAACATGTAGAGTGAGAGTGACAGAGAGAGAGAGAGAGAGAGAGAGAAAAAAGAGTATTCTTTGATTCTTCCGTAAAGCCACGCCCGTGGGTGGCCTTGAATCTCCACTCCCTTAAGGTTTAAAGCAGAAGGAATGACAAGGGTGTGATTGTGTAGCGTGATAGACAGGTGTTGAGACCTGAGCTGGAGTAAAAGTTTTCCATCAAGTCTAAAGAGGTTTCTGTGTGGAGGTATGTACCCATTCTCTGTGTGAATCCTTCATCAGTTTAGCTGAATATTTCTGTGTAACGATACTTCAGAGGTATTAAAATACATGCGATAAATTTAGATGATATATGTGATGAGTTTTTTGAAACAAGATGTTTTGCACTGAGGCGCAAAGGAAAATAAATCAGAGAAGACAGTGTATTTGATGGTTATGTAATGATATCATTGTAGAGTGTTCATGCCAGATTGTACTTATTTTGAGGAAATATTGCATGCCTTACAGATACAAAGAGGAGACAGTACACACAGATTTGCATTTGTGCACTAAAAAAAAAGATTTTTCACCCTCAATAAACATGAAGCAATAATTTTGAGTAAAATGCAACTGAAATATATAAAATCAAAGGTTTATTTATTACAAATAATTAATCATTAAGGAAACTGTGCTTGGTATGAACTGAATGTATACCAGTCAAGTAAATTTAATTTGACCACATTCCATTAAATTTAACATTGTACAAGTAGTCAAATTACTTAAAGTCAGCATTTTGGGCATAAACCTTTTTTGAGTGTGTGTTGAAAGAGCATATTCTGCCTTTAATTTATTTTCAGTGTTCATGACAAACCACTGCCTGGACAACAGATCTGATCTGTTGTATGATATGTTATCTGAAAATATGTAAATCACACTCTAGCAACCGATTTCTGAACCAGTCTGTTTTACTGTGTAAGTCTTATTTGTATATCAGATTAACAAAAGAATCCAGTAATACACACCAATGACACACTAAAAGCACTCATCAGACTAATGAATAGACAAATAATGCATTTACAGTTATAGTTTCTGTCAATGCTGTAAATCTGCCTCGAGGTTTATGATGTGTGTTCGTGTTGGAGTGTGCAGATAAAAGGCTGCAGTCTTTATCATCAATAGTCTATGGCCTGTCACGCCTTTGTCAGCAAAACCCCTCTGTTTTGCTGACAAAGGTGTGTTTGGAGAAGGTGTGTTGTTGAGGGTGGGTGTGCCCTACATGTAGGTTCAATTCAAGACAAACCAGTTTAAGGCTCATTTTTTCTGAGTCTGGGGTTTAACAGAACTTTTGATTTACTGCAGACACAGTGCCAAGCTCACAAAACCAGTCTGTCCATGAAGTGGGTATGTGTGCTCATGACACATACACAGATGATACAAAGCAGTGATTCCTGAGCTTTAAAACCGAGTTTACAGGTTCACCTAAATATGGAGCATGGACGGTACCAATGACACATGAAAGGTTTTAGTCTACAGTGCCACCTTGTGGCTAATGAGCTGGGGGGTTTTTTCTTTTCTATCCTGATCACTTCTCTTGTTTCACACTTACAGGTGAAGTTACAAAATGAGCGCATACAGAAATGGTAAGTTGAGAAATATCAAACAATAAAATGTACAAATCAAATTCTAAGCAATGCAGATTTTTTAAATAGCAAATGCAAGACTGAAAGGTTCCAGTTGTTACATGACTGATGCATATTAACTGTTTTCATAGTATAATTATTATTTGTTTGAAATTATTTCCCTTCATTATTGCACTCATTGAAATAGGTTAGATGATTGCGTGCAATAAGATTGCACAAATCAAAATTAATACTCAAAATGAATAGAAATTGTCAAATGTATAATTCTTTATATTAATAATTAATGATTCAAAAATTAGAATTATTATAGAATTATTATTAGAAGGTTTCTCTGTCTTGTATTAGCAGCCAAGACGTCGCTTCTAAAAGACAACAGCTGGATCAGAAAACCAGATGATGAGGATGAACTTGTTGAGTGAGTACAACAAACATAAAGGTTAAAACACAGATGCTCTGTTGGGCTTACACACACATGCAGTTAGGGAATGGCATAGTTGATGGGTGTGACTTTCGGGTCAAAGCTCAGCTTTCTTTCAGCCTTAAAAAAGGCCTTCTCACATTCCCTTTGTGAGTCACACTGTTGAGTCATTTCTGAGTGTATAAGTGAATTAATTTTTTTGTTTCCATCTACAGCGACGATCCAAACTTTGCCAGAACTGTTCTCAGCCGAAATAAATCCAATGAAACTCTTGGGAGGTAAAACAAATATTTAAATTCACCTTAAATTGCAGACAAGGCAAGGAAAAATATGTTCTGTGATGACCAGGTTTAACTTAACAAAAGAGTTATTAATTCTTTTGCATACTATACATTTTTATGTGTTTCTCATAGTTCAGAGCCTGAAGAACCAAAAACCCCCAAATCTATCAGCGCATCTACATCTGTGCAAGAGATCAGCAAGAGGTGGCATATTTATGTGATATATTTCAATAGAGATCATATAAATGGATCATGACAAGAACAATAATGTGTAATTTCTGTCACTGAAGGTTCGGTGGAAGCCAGAATGACCTGAGGACCAAGTTAGTACAGTTTTTTATTATTACAGTCATAGTTTTATTATAATTGTATTAATATTAATTTGTGCAAGTGAAGACATGAGGATTAGTAACAGTTCTCTTCTCTTGGCAGCACTCTCCCTCCCACTAAGACCTCCTACACTAAAAGGTACATTTTTATAACTCAACTGATAGGACAACATCTAGTCTTTCTGGAATTTTTGGATAGGAAATCACCTGAATGATCTGCTTCTTTGTTGCAGTACATATTCATCTGTGAAGGCAGATTCTCCCAGCATGTATGTAAAGCTCCAGTCTATTACACATATTGCAAAAATCAACAGAGGAGCAATAAATATAATCTGTAATTTTGTATTTCACATTTCGCTGCAGCACCACCACAACCAAGACTACTGTGACAGAGTACCCAAAGACAAGGTACGCAAGGAATGCATGAAGACACCAACAAGGTGACACGTTACAATGACACCTTTAGTAAATGAGTTTTGCATCTCTGTTTTTTCAGCACCAAAACCACAACAGTCACCAAGGATGGATCAACCACTGAGACCACCGTCACCACCACCCAAAGTGTCAGGTAGTGAATAATGCAACATGTTAAATTGTTACACAATTAATCTCTATCAGTTTATTGACATTTTATTTATTTGCTTTCGTAGATCTCCTGTGACTAAAACTCCAGTCAGTTCTGAGAAATTCTCTGAGAGGGTCAAGTCTTCCACCCAAGGGTAAAAATACTGCAGTAATTGATGGCGGAAGCAACACTTGGATTATTTAATTTAGTATTAGAAACATTATCATCACCACGCTGAGAGGGTTGTAAGACTATATATTACATTGCTAGGTTGTTGAGTCTGAAGCATAGCAAGTAACATATTCCTAAGTATATTTAGTCACATACTCAAGTAACATACTAAATATACAACAATTTCAATCATTACATATTAGACTACCAAACTGTACATAAATTAGTTAGAAAAGAGCTCCCCATGAACTAAGTATAACTCAGTAGCTTTTAGAACTTGAAGTAATCATTTTCTGTATGAGTTTATCAGTCTCTCACAAGTTGTTGAGGAAATTTGGCCCACTCTTCTTTACAACGTTGCTTCAGTTATTGAGGTTTGGGGGCAAGTGTTTGTGCACAGCTCTCTTAAGGTCCCACCACAGCATTTCAATCAGCTTGAGGTTTGGACTTTGACTGGGACATCACAACACCTTGATTCTTTTCTTTTTCAGTCATTCTGCTGTAGATTTGTTGGTGTGTTGCATGACCCAAATTTGGGCCAGGCTTTAGCTATTGGACATTCATCCTCACATCTGACTCTAGAATACTTTGGTATACAAAAGACTTCATAGTCAAAGTACAATTACTCCAAGGTGCCCAGGTCGCGTGGCTGCAAAACAAGTCCAAACCATCACCCCTCCACCACAGTTGATGTGGTGGAGGGGTGCTGTGCTGTGTTTGGCTTTCATAAAATGTGGGGCTGTGCATTATGGACAAACATCTCCACTTTGGCCTTTTCTGTCCAAAGGACATTTTTGCAGAAGTCTTATAGTTTGATCAGATGCAACTATGAAAACCTAAGCTGTGCTGCCATGTTCTTTTTAGAGAGAAGAGGCTTTACAAACAAGTCATACTTGTTCAGCCTTTTTCTAATTGTACTGTCATGAATTCTAACATTTAACATGCTAACTGAGGCCTGTAGAGTCTGAGATGTAGCGCTTGTTTGTTTGTTTTTTGTTGTTTCAATTGTTTTCTGTTGTTCCACAATTTCTGTGAGCACTGCACTATCTGATAAGGTGAATTTGTTGGGATGTCCAAGGTAGATTATTGGGATGTCCAAGGTAGATTATGACATTGCCAACACACACCTGAATGCTCCAGACCAGTAAACTGCCAAAACTTCTTCTTTATAGAGGTGCTCACACTTGCTGGTGATCAGTTAATCAAATGCATTTGATCAGCAGCACCTGGCTGCCACTTACCCTGTTAAATCTTTTGAAAACAGTAAGGGCGTACTATGTTTTTCACAGGACCGCATAGAGTCATGTGAAAAACTAAGTGCACCCTTACTTTTCACATGACTGTATGTTTGCAAAACTACAAATGTTGACGGTAACACTTTGAGTTGATACTGAATATTTTCATAGTGTCTTATTGCTACTTTTACTTAAAAGTCATAAGCCAGTAAGGTTGAGACTACAGATGTAATAATTAACAATGCTCTTTGCTTTACAAGCTAACCCAGTATTTTAACAGCCTAATTGTAGCAATTAGATATATGCATACAGTTTCTTAAAAGGCCCAACATATGAGCACAACTTACTACAGTTTTGGATTATTGAGTTTTTTCATGTAAAGTTATCTTTGACTGAATGAGAGGCTGAGTTTTTCCCATCTTTCCAAACAGGCAACAATACCCGACCTATTCTCCTACCAAAACAACAACCAAAGTGACAGAGAAAACTGTTACCAGCACCAAAGGGTAAGACACAGTCAGATTATTCAGTTAGTGTAGAATGTAAATCCATACAGTACATCACTTGCAATTTAACTTTTATTTATGTTTTATATTTCAGCGTGGAGGACAAACTTTACGACACACTCATCCCCTCATCTAACAAGGTCGATCTCTCGCCCACAGAGAGGTGATATTTTCACTCATGAAGCCCAGAACTTGAATTATATTGATCACGGCACCAGGCTATCAGTAAATATATACTCAACAAGGCGTGTTTTTCTCTTTGCAGCAAAACAACTATCTCCACAACTGAGACTGTGATACTGAAAAGCAGCACTGACACAAAGTGAGTACCATCCTAATGCAGGGAAGGCATTAGGATGTTGAGATTACATATTCAAGTTAGTCAGATGAAAGTAATTTTTTTTAATATAACAATAAAATTAATTTATCATTCTACTATCTGTTATTGCACTGTGCCATGAGCTGTACTTTTGTCCAAAACTGTGAGCCGTCACAATGTAGGAAATTAGTCCCACATACCTGTGTGTTAGTCCCCTTTAGTCTTTAAGGAAACTTAGCTGATTAAGTAACCTTTTAAGATGAAATTATATGAAACACATCTGAAGGAACAGTGTGAGTGAATAATGAGGCCTTGCAATGATTAGTGCCTTGTTCAGTGTGTTTCTGTGCTGTGCACCCACAGAGACAGGATAACAATCAACACAACAGAAACATTTTAAAGCAAAATTATCATAACAGTGGTAGTTTTTTTTTTTCCATGAGAATGAGGCTCTAAAATGATGTTTTTCCTTTAAAAGAAAATTCATAAGCAATAACACACAAATAATAAGGGTTTTTGCTAGTCTTGGTCCTGTATCCCCATGCTAATGGCAGTAAATGTCACTCTAAATATTCCTGAACAACGGACACAACTAAGTTTGCCGATGTCATGACTCCGTCTAAACGACTTTTATTAAACTTTGTCTGCAAGATGCCACAGATAAACATTTTTTCTGTGTTTTACAATCACAAAGGTTAGCAAGCACTGAGTAAATAAATTCTTGGAAAATTGAGGGAAATTATATGTGCCATTATCCTGGAATTTCTACTTGTGGCCACTGCTCAGTAAAGTTGCATTGTCTTATTTTTCAAGAAAATTTGCGAGACAAATACGTATCACCACTCAGCTACCAAAGCTCGACACAGTAACTACTGATTAACAAATGATTAACAATGTATCTTAATGATTTCTGTTGCAGTGCTAAGAACCAACTTTACGATACAGTCATTTCCAGTCCAGTCAAAGATGACAGGTAATGCAGGCACTCTTTGATTATGAGTCCCCACATTTAGCCTTTATAAACACTGTATTAAAAATATAATAAATCATTGTAATGTACTGGTTGTTAATTTTAATGATACAGCTTCCAATGGACACCTATAAGTGGAATTACATATCTTCATAGCAGAAAGTAGAATTGCTGAAAAGCACACATACCTTATATATTACATATTGAAGGTATAGGTCTTATAAATGGTGTATTGAGAGAATTAAAAGTAAGGGAATTGATGCTGTTTAATTTTATACCATAATCATACATTATTGATCATTATATAATACCTTATATTTGCTTCCTTACAGCAAATCATCTGTGTCCACTACAGAGACTGTAACAGTGAGAAGCAGCTCTGATGAGTAAGTTACTGCAGGACAATGTAAGCACAGTGGCAGTGACATAAATATCTGACAGTCAAATTAAACACTTGGTCTTATTTTGCTTTTTCAGTGATGTTTTTAAAACTACAACCACCACAAAGACTTCCACTACGTAAGATAAACCTTGTATAAACCTCAGCTGATGTACAAATGAAAACACTATTAAAATATAAGAATTGCACTTACAGTATCACTATATTTATATTATTTACATTGTTGTTGCAGAGCTGAGGATAAGCTCTATGACATCCTGCTGCCTAGTTCCAAAAATTCTGATTTGTCTTCCTCAATCAGGTGAGATGTCTCAGTGAATATTAAGTCATTAACAAAACAAAACAGTTTCACCATTATGGTGCATGAAACATCACATTTTGTCATTTTTGTTTAGCAGCACAAGCATCAAAAAGAGCGAGACTGTCACTGTGGAGAGCAGCAGAGGGTAAGAGGTGGAAATGATTGAGCAAAAATATGCAATGTGGTTTTTTTGTTTGTTTGTTTTGTTTTATTTTAGAAATCTACACTGTATTTTCTGACATTTACCTTTATGTCATTAGAGGAGAAAGCCCCTCTCTGACCCGCAACCTCTCCAGGTAAACTAGCAGATGCACTTGCTCTAAAACCCTAAGAACATCTCAGAACAGGAAGATTCATATTTAAGAACTATTCTAAGAAAGTACTGGTGGATTACCTGTCTACTTATTTAAATTATATATACATATATTTTATGTTAAGAGGCTCAATTTTATCCAGCTTAGAATTTCTGTTTCTGTAAACATCATCACTCCAATTTCTTTGATCATAATAATATTAATAATGATTAGAATTAATAATAATATTAAGTACATAAAGCAAAGTTCTATTGCTCTACCATATCACACTAATTCCTTTGCCTTTTTATGCACAGCTACAGCTCATACTCAAATGATACACCGTCCACCCGGACCACCTCCTACACCAAAATTACCAGGTAACCTTTTGATTATCATCACCATCTCACACTTTTTTGTAGAAGTTGATACAGCCAGCATGCAGCATGGCGGTAGTCTTTCCATTATAGCTAATTTGCTCTGTGTTCTGCACACTCAGTGATGACTACAGCAGCGACCGTAACAACTACACTTACTCCAGACCAGACTCCAGGTACAAAGCAAAGCAAACACAGACATTATAAACAGTATGCACTAAACATATTCTAAATTTCACATGTGATCTCTGGGCTATTTTGTCTTTTCATAGTTATGAGTACACCAGTATCACAAGTCCCTCTGTCTACACTTCTACATCGTACAGGAGCAGCAGGTATTAGATGATCGTTTGAACAAACTATGCCAACACTTAACATTGGGGCACAGACACTATATAAGTTTAGTAAAACAACACTCTGTCACTAACTCTCACAGCAGATCAGATGATATTCTGTCAGATCCAATCTACTCAAAGTCCTCCGTGAAGACTGTTTATGCAGCTCCTGAAAGGTAGGAAACAAGCAGCAATAGTCTTTATAGACCTTAGAAACAGTTGTGTGAAAACAAAAATTGCAGATTGAAGGTCATCTGTGGCTCTGTGAAGCTGTACTTGTGCATGGTGTTGCTTTGAGCAAAGCACGAATGTCAGCATGATAGTGTGCTAACATGCTGATGTTAAGCAGGTATCACGTTAACCACCTTAATACAGCATGTCAGCACGTAAATATTTGCTTATTAGCCTAAAACACAAAGTACACCTAAAGATCATGAGTTTGGTCAAAAAACAGACTACCTGTAGAGGGGATGACTTGGCTTTCAAAGCAATCCAACAGCTGTTTCAGGTAGCACTAGTGGAAATGTCAGGTGACCATCAAAGACTTTAGGGTTCCTTATAGGGGAACCATTTATTTCTGGAGCAGTTTTTTTTTTTATACCAGTCCATCCAATCTTTGGCATTATAGTTTGCTGAAAGTAAAAAATGTGACCTTGACATTGGCATCAAAATCAAAGATTCACCACAATCTTTGGGACTATGGACTACCTGCAAAAAATTCAGTGGGAATCCCTTATGTAATTTTTGAGATGGTTCAATGTGGACTAAAGTAGTGGTAACTTGACACTGCCAGACCTAGACCCTGTTTCAACTTAAATAGAGCAAGGATCATTGGCTGAGATATTTTTAAATGACAATTTCAAAATGTAGTGTAAACACTTGATAAATTCTTTTCCCACACAGGACAGTGCTGGACAAAGACCTGTGCACAATCTGTCGTAAGCCCTTCATCGGCGATGCCAAGATGGTCCTGGATGACATGAAGATTAAATGCCATGCTTCCTGCTTTAAAGTGAGCATATTCATTTTAAGATGGGCCCTTCCTTCCTTAGGTCAACAACAAGCAGTGGTTGAAAAATACCTATTTTAATACTTTACCAAAGCAAAACTAGCAATATCTTAGCACGTTCCCTGCCAGAGTATTGTTTTGAACTTACCAGTGACTCATAAATTATTAATTATTCAAGACCTCCCAGAATTCTAC
>VUQS01018938.1:1816-18567 GCA_015108495.1 Heterochromis multidens
ATGTTTCAGTGATGCCTCAGGTTTACCACTCTGCTGCTTGTTTGCTCCATATGAGGGTTAACAAAGGTCACCGTCATATAACTGGGTAGTTAACTTTTAGCGTCTTTAACCGTGACTTTAAGCTCAGCTCTTAACATTTCCATAGCTTGTTTGACAATACATACTGGTGCTCTGAAGGCATCTTTCTGGCTTCTTAATGACTGAAAAGGTGCTCCGACCACTTTTTTTAATCCCTTTGCAACCAAAAGCGAAAGATGGCAACCGGAAGTGACGATTCTCGTGAAGCAAGGCAATGTAACTTATTCTTTAAAGTTAAAAAAAAAAAAAAGTACACAAAAATAAGTTACTTTTGGAAACGTGCTATTCTCGCTAAACACAATATTGCAAATCAAAATCAGTAATATGTATCCCACTAATATCAGTCCAGGTTTTCCCTGCACTTGCTGTAGGCTACCTTTGAAAAACTGTGATTTTAAATCATCAGTGCAAACGTGTAAAAAGTACAATACATATAATATAATATAATAACAATAATATACAATACATATAATATTACAGAGCTGTGAAAATGTTAACAGGAACTTAGTATTTAAGCAGAGTTTAGGTTGCCACGTCAAATTAGGTCTCTGATTCATGAATGAAAATACAAGTACATAGATTCAATTCAATTCAATTCAATTTATATGGTGCCAAATCACAACAGTCGCCTCAAGGCGCTTTATATTGTAAGGTAAAGACCCTACAATAGATGTCTTTTTGTAGGCAAGTTTAACCTTAAAAATAAAAGTTTGTTAAAAATTACTTATTTTTATCTTGTGTCATTCAATTGGCCATAACGGTCTCATGGCATAAGCTTTTTTCAGAACCTTTTGCAATTCATTGAAACATTTCCATTATAATCCTTGACACTGTTACAATAAAAAGTCCAATAAAGCTTTTCCTGTTCCCATCAAATGGTTTTGCAGCTGTAAGCCTTCTAAAGTTTCACCCTCCTTTTCAGCTAACAACACATATCCCTCAGGAATACTGTGACAATGGAGCTGCAAAGACAAAGCGCTCGTCACCCATGTAAGGTCTGTATGTGTCCGTCTGGAAAAGACATTGGAACAAACAGGTTGTAGGGGCAACTGGAGGCTCTTTCTCTCTCAAAATGCCTCCCAGACCTAGTGGTGTCTCTGACAGGCTCTCTCCTGGTGAGCTAGCCACCATGATGAATGACCACCTTTCCACTCTTTATCGCCCCACTAAATCATGGGCTTACCATGTTTTTATGACCAATTTTTGCTGCTTTGTTTTACTTTCCTCTAGTTTTGAATGGAACTCTGAAGGCTGAGGGCTTATTATTGAATTGGTATTCATGTGGAGATTTGAGATCTAGCTTTATTAATCAAATTCACTGAGACAAATGTGTCAGACCTTGTTTGGACCTGAGTAATGTTCCACAGAGAAATGCTCTTATCTAAAGAGCATCTATTTGTAGAATATTTTATTTGATTCATTTAAGGTTTCCCTACTTGGTGTTGTGCAGCACTTCTTTATTTTATTTCTGTTGTAATTCTGGAAAAGTATAAATCATTCAAATGAATTAGGGTCAAACTTGGAGTTGGCAGTAGCCCAGAGATGAGACTGACAGGCAGATGGTGTGTCAGGGCAGGAGAGAGGGCCTGAAAAAAGACTAGACAATTGAGTTTGCTCTGTGTTTATGTCTGTCTAAGTCCTTATAGGCATGCTTCTGTCTTGTAAATCTGTTTTCTGCGATGAAACAAGACACATTACAGGCTTTGATATATTAGTTTTTAGTAAATATAAAAATGTAATGTTATTTTAGATTGTAGCCAGGTTGTGCCAGTGTAATAGAAATAGTTATACTTAAGAAATTTTTGTTTAAACAGTATCAATTTTTCATAGATCTACTTCATATTTTAATGTTGAAGCTGTTTTATAGTTAGAGTTTTCTGTAAGTTGTCAGTGAGGGTTTTCTGTAGGGTTTATGCCACTAAGAGCTGTGGCACCATAGGATACATTTAGGATGTGTTCTGTAACTGAAACATCAAACCTGTTGTAAGGATTGCAGTGTATAAATCTTCACTGTGCTTGTTATGTTGCTGTTCTTTTAATTCCAGAAATGATCTGGAGTCTGCTTCATGTAACTGGTAAAATAGTGTTATATTTTATTTCAGTAATCCATTAATGCACCAGCTAATATTACAGTCAGAATGTTAGTTGTATGCATGATGACAGTTGTTTGTTTGGTATGGGAGTATGGTGTTTAGGATCAGAAAAATAAATATCGAGTAGATTGTGCAATGTTTTTATGTCTATATGCACACGTTTGTATGTGTGTATGATATTTTCCAGCAAACGTCATGATCCTGTGCTTTTCTAAGCTTTGGCTCCTGCAAAACGAAGGCAGGTTTGGCCAGATGTAGTGTACTCTGTCTCCCCCTAGTGGGTGTTCAAAACAGTCTGATTTTCTTCTGAGTGACAAACTTCCTAGTCTGAAGGGAATAACATGGCCATACAGGTGGACATTTTGGAAGTGTGGAAGTGTGACATTTTGTAATTTATTACTGTATACAAAATGTAATGTAATGTAAATGACAACATTCAATGTTCAAGAGCTGATCAAAAATATTTTATACATGGTTTACACTGTCTTGCAGTCAGTGAGATTGGTAGGTACAGCATGGTATATTTCTATTTAGGTATATTTTTAGATGTAAAAGCTAGACAATCAATATTCATAATTCATTTTTAACCCTTTCCTGATAGAAACTCACAAACCAGAGAAACCCATTCTGTAGTCCACTTATGGCTTTAGGGTTTTTATGATCAATCAATCACCTAAGCAAAGCTTGAGTGTGTGAGCCACTGCCAGGGGAGGTCTGACCCACGGCCTAGCATGACATTGAAGGAGGGAGTGCTACTCACCCAGGAAATCCCATTACACCAAAGTATGATGGATATCAGTACTGGGGAAGCTCATATGTGGTCTGACATATAATTTGTTATAATTTGTAAAAAGAAAAAAATTGTGTGACCATGTTCACCTTTCTCCCTGTCTTTCACATTTTCAGAATTCTGTCCTTTTACACACCCTGACTTGTATGCTTGAAATCTAAAATAACACATCTATATGTGCTCTATTTGTATTTGAGATCATACAGAGTTTAGGTTGTGAATGGCTGAACTGGATTGTACTATCCTAAAGTCTTACACCAAAGGTATGCTTCCATCCTTAGATCCTAAATCTTACCACCAATAGAGTATTTTTGATTCCTAATCCAAGCCATATTTTAGATGCAACAAAAAGAGACAGAAATCAACATACATTTTTCAATAAATAATTGCTTTTTTTCCTTTTCTTTTTCTTTTTTTGGAGTCGTAATGACATTTCTGAAGTTTCGGTAGTGATTGAACAGACAACCAAGGGATTTTGCACTTCTGTACTAATAACCTGAGGATTTCAGTGCTGATCAATAAAACTAAATATACAATACCGTGCTTATGTGAAAAGGTGAACAAAAGAGGGATGTCTGTCTCTATCAAGCAAATAAAATACTCTCTATCAGCACCAGGGAGACAAAAACAGCTATCCTCTGTAAATAAATGTCACTTGTGCCCCCTGCAATGTGGCATGGTGTTGTATAACTTACCTCAAAAACTAAAACAAAAGGTTAATCAGGCACGGCCCGTACTCTTCTCAACAGTCTCCCACTCTGTTTGTTTATGCTACATCACTCTTCAGTGGCATATTGATTGTCCAAGGTAAGAGAATACCTTTCCTAAAATCAATGAAAGACATCCCAGCATGTAGTCTTTGGATTTCTTTGTCTTTATTTGATCACGTTTATCTTCCTAATAAAACTAAAAATAAATAAATAAAAGAAGAAGACGACAATATTTTTTAACATCTAACTAACAAAGGTCTTATCTATTTGTGCTCGTCACAGTGAGCCTCGTTTGTCTCTGAACTTTCCCCTCGATATGCTTTACAGATGCAGATAAGAAAAAAAGCAAACAGACAGTGGCCCAATTTCAATCCATGAGAGGTCACTTGAGAGGACCATCACGGAGCAAGCTTTTCAGCACACAACAAGAATTTTAGAAGTGACATTTTAAAGAAAATTAACGCCTGTAGGGTGGATCGAGAGGACGAAAACAAAAGCTTTCAAATAATAGTAAGAAGGAAAGAGACCCACAAATGGGAGACTTGTGAACGAGAAGAACTAAGCTGAATGCATGACCTGGAAGTTAAAATTGACACTGGTGAAACTTTGCATATCTCAGAATCCCTTCAGAGTCCAGAGACCATGAAGCTTACTGGGACTATCCTTAAACTGGAGTGCAGTCATGGCAGCACAGAGACTAAACTGTTAAACAACATGATGCTGGTACCTCTACGATCAAATAAAACAGGTATGATGAACTTTCACCTAAATTGCTCTTGATTACAAGTATATGTCACTTCTAAAATCATCAGAGTGTTGTCTAGTGTCACACCATAAGATACTGAAACTTCACAAGTGATTGTTAAAAAGAGATGTGTCCTGAAAATGCATCACTTTAGAGAAATAGTTTCATTATCAATTAGTCTACCTGGGTGCAGCCAGTATAAATTAGTAATATAAATTATGTCCACCTGTGATCTGCCACAGTTTCACAGGGTCCACGGTCTCAGTCCATGGTCCATTTTGACATTGTTTCATAAAACTATTTTTGTATGAGGCATAAATTATCAAAATTGTTGCACATTACTTTTTCCATGGGTCTACATCAGTTTGCATTCTGATCTAATTTCATTCTAATTAGGACTCTGTTGAGCTGAATCAGCCCTTTTCCTTGCCAATTTAAATGAAGAAGCTTTACTACTAGGCTGCTCTTTAAATCCAGATAACTGCAAGGCAAATGTATTCTAATCTCTTAATTCAATCTAGCTGATCTTTGGCCACAGAAAGCATTTCCTTGTTAAATTGAAAATCCCTAGCTGCTTCATCTGCCTAAACTAAGTGTGCAATTTACAGACATTATAGCTGGGGGCATGTAAAATATGTGCATTAGTGCAGGAATATTACACCAAGACAGCGTATTTAATGGTCAGTGCTTTTAAAGAGACAATCCTGCAATAATGCTGGCAAGATGCAGGTTAGAGCAACATGGTGGGAGGCTGAGTGCCCAGTGTAAAGTTAGCCAGAGGAGGGTAGTGGACTTTGGTTCTTAACTGACTTCTAAACTGCTTTAATTAAATGGGGAATTACCTCTTACTCAAGGGTATAGTGCTCCTTGGAGGTCCATGCCATTCATATATAGAGCTGATATCTCTACCTAAAACGCTGCTTTTATTATCTTCACACTGTTCCTGACAGAGCAATGAAACCGTGTGGAGATGATTCTAAAGAGGTCAGAAGTGCATAATCAACACCTTTCTGCAAATTCATCTCCATGTACAAGGTTATTTATTTTCACAGAGGCTAAATATGATTCATAATGTGCCTTTGTTAATGGGAAAGGTGGAAGCATAACATAATTAGATTGCTAACTATGAGTAATGTCAGTTACAGTTAAAACTTAAATAGATGGTAATCAGAAGTTGCATTCCTAAAATGAACAGAATTCATAGAGTTTTTTTTATTTAGTCTGAAATTTAGAAGTAGTTCTAGTTTAGCTGAATGATTAGTTAAGCTGGACCGTTGCTGATTAAATGGAGCTCATTAATGTGTTTTCTTTAAATTTGGCACAAAGCTTAGTTTGGACTCAAGGATTAGCTGATTAGAGTTATTCAATGTGACCTCATAAGATATTTTTTGTCCATAACTCAAGAATGCGTAAGCTGATTGTTACAAAAAATTTCACATGAATGTCTTGTAGGAAAAAGTAATGAAGAAGATGATAGTCAGAAACACACAGCCACAATGGTGCTCATCAACTTTACAATGGCCAGTTGGATGGCAACTGTTTTATCACACATGACCAAAACAGAGGCCACATGTAGCCTGCCCTAAATGTTACAATTTGAGTGACGACGCAAAAGAAAACAGTAGCTTAGAGACCAGCAAACCCTCTGTAATAAGCGTGCCACCCAACTTATAATGCTGCTTCACACAGTATGCCTTAAAGGTACATTTTGCAATTCTGACTCTTGCACAATTTATATCTAAAAGGTGAAAGGTGAGGTCTGGACAGGCATGGAGGTAAAACACAACTTAACAGGTTGGTAGACACAAGGCAGTAATTCTAGTTTTCACTCTAATTTAATGCTGTGGGGGGGGGGGAAGGTCAAGGAAAAGGAAAAATTGGGTTTTCTTCTTTCTTTCCAGGTAAAACATCAGTAACTTATTGGATCATTGTAAACCTTAGGTAACAGTATTGTGTGAATGCAGCATTCATTCATTCACAGATTTACACCCCATAATAATGTAATGCAGTAATGTTAAAATAAGCCAATATTAATTTTAAATCTATTACTTTAAGTGGTTTAACATACTTTCAGCTATAACATTTACATTCAGGTGAAAACATTTTAATAGTAACCCAGTACTGTGAATGGGATCATGAGTGATCCTCTTTATCATGGTACGTGTCTGTTCTTAACAAAGTGGATGTTCTCTGGGATCTTTCTGAGATGTTTGTGTTGTTCAGAATCAGCTCAAAGATATTTACTTATTCGTTTGTGACCAAATAAAAAGGGTCATAGAGAATCCCACTTTCTTACTGTATATGGCTATTCAAACTTTTCCTCGTAGGAATATTATCAGAATATTTTCTTATTTTCTACTGTCCCTTAGGTTCACTAGTGTCAGCATCCTCCTCATCACTGTCACAGATTGATGGAGCAAAGACTCAGTGCTCCATATGTGCAGACAGAGCCACAGGTAAACATTATGGTGCACCCAGCTGTGATGGCTGCAAGGGCTTCTTCAGGAGAAGCATTCGTAACAACCACACTTACAGCTGTAGGTGAGTTCCATCAAAGGCCCAGCAGATTGCTGTACAAAGCATTACAATTATTCTATATCTAAAAAAAAATCACCAACATATTAAAATAAAGTCTTTGTGACAGATGATACTCTCCAGGAGCAGTAACAAATGTTTCTTTGTTCAAGTTAGTGAAAAAGTGAAAACAGTTGCTCTGTTATCCTGAGAATAACTGCATATCTAATAAAACTTGGATTATTACTTGGATTGTGGCTCCAGAAGGAAATGGATGACGTCTGATAAACAAAAACAAACACAATGTCATAAATACGCATTTGAATAGTATAAAGTACATTCCTACCAAATTCGAAAAATGAAGCTTGGAAGCAGAAATAATGTAATCTTGCTTGACCTCTGCTGCTCACTCCAAAGCTGCAGATTAGCCATTCAAGGCAACATTAGCAGCATAAATTCTCTGAAACTCTGACTGAACTGTTTGTGGTTGAGATGATGCTATTATACATTGTGATACATGCTTTTCAGGTTTGACAGACAATGCATTGTGGACAAAGACAAAAGGAACCAATGTCGTTACTGCAGACTACGAAAGTGTTTCAAGGCTGGAATGAGAAAGGAAGGTTAGAGCTCTTTTTAAAAAAAAAAAAAATATATATATACCTTGCTTTTAGTCTTTAATTCAAAAAAAGAAACTTAAATTGAGCTAAAACAACCTACATAAAAGGTTCAGATATACCATATTGAGAATATTTAAAACCTCATATTTTGCTGTGTGTTTTTGCATTTAAAAATGTCTACGTCAATGAAAAAAACAAGGGTATCAATAGAGGGGAAAAATATCTTTCTTGAGAAACAACGAGCATATCAGTGTCAATTTTCAGGTGTGTTTACGTGGACTGTGTCTATCGTTGGCTTTATCTTTCATCGACTCCTACTGAGAAGCAAGGAGAAAGAGATGCAATCAAAGGAGCCTAGTTTCACATGAATAATTAACATGGCTGAGCATGGGCAAATATTTGCTCTCCATTTTTCTGGACAGAAGTTGCTCACAACCCTTTGAAGTCATGGCCAGGGGTACACTTTTAAATGTGTACTTCATTAATTTGCCCAATTTGCATAACATGCTCTAATAACACTTTCAAGTACGGCTGTAGTAAGAACGCATAAGTAAAATATTAAACAAGACTCCAGTATCGTGTTATTTTATACTTGACCTCTGCGTAATCCCTGTAACTGTTTACTCCAAAACTAAACTTAATTTATGTTCCACAGAAGACTCATTTGTGACATTGTCATGCAGCACCATGTCAGTGAAGTACAGAGGGACCCTGCTGCTGCTGCTGCGGCTCCTTTTCCTCCTTTAGTTTGATTAATGTGCTCCAGATTGGTTGCTGAGAGGACACCTCTGATGACTGATTACTCTGACACTTGGTTGTGTTGTCTGACTTTGTAGAGCCATATTAGAATTAGTCTGAGGCCATCCAGATTGCTCTGTTTCTAATGACACTTGCAGATGGGTCAACAACATGTGATGACATCTTCTCTTCAAAATATAATCTTAATCAGCAAGAGCCCAATCCTCCACATCAATTTTTACTGTCAGTAGCAAATGTAAGAAGTTAGAAGTTAGAAGTCAAAAACAGAATGGCATATCATTACATCTTTACATCCTGAAACAGATACACTTAAATTTGCAAACAGAAGGAAACTTACAGAGACTCCTGGAGAAATGCATTTTTATCCAATTTGTGCCACATTTCCTGAGTAAGCAGCATTTGCCTGGCTAATATAGCCATAAACAGCAACTTCAGTGTCACAGGGGATAGAGGGACTCTGTTGAGATGAAGAGTAGGGCATTTCTTTCGGGATGTATTTGCTGAGGAGGTGAGTTAAAAAAAAAAGTGAAGTGCAGGACTAATGTGTGGAGATGCCAAGAAACTTGTCTGATGGTTCTTTCCTCTCTTTAATCTCCAGCTGTTCAGAATGAGAGAGACTGCATCAACACTCAGAGAGCCAAGGAGCAGACAGTGGGCACTTTGTCCATCAGTGTGCTGCTACAGGCAGAGGCCAGTGTGCAGCAGGTAACATGCTGTTGAGTCTTAGATGTAATGTTCTTTGGCAGAAATGGACACTTTTCTCATACATAACATGCCAGTCAAATCTCTCCATCAGAGATGGAAAGGACTAAGGATACATGATTTAAAGTATTTGATTTGGTTAGCAGTAAGATTAAAAAAAAAAAAGTTAAGTGAATGTAACAGAAATAAGAAAATAATTCTGGTCCTTAGGAAAATGAGTGCGAAATAAGTGTTAAAAGATTAATCCCAAGCAGTTTTAACTCAAATAAATGCAAGACTACCACTACTGAACAAAATGATTCTTCTTAAATGCCCTGTACTTATGAACCATCTTTTAACCTTACAGCAGATACAGAAAGTGCTTATTTGAAGGACCATTTGGGTGCATCTCATGATTAGAGGGCAGCCACTAACACTTGAGCCACAGGCGGCCCACTCATGTGCATTTGCATGATATTTGACTCAAGGCACTGTTTTTTAAACAGCAGTTATCGAAATTAATTTTCAGAAATGTCTGTTATAATCATTGCACTTAAAATGGAGACTAATATACAAATTGGATGAGGTGTGAAAAAGGAGGGTTGTGAATTGATACTTCTTATATGTGCAATTTGTTACGGCTTTCTAACTGTGTTGATACAATGCCAAATGTGAAGAAGTAATGTGACTTAACAAAGCATGTGAGTTGATGTGTTTAAACAGTCTTTATTAGGCAGCCTTGAAACAAGTCTTCAATTGCACAATGTCATGCCAAACAGTGTCTCTGAAAGTAATTTCACTTGTTGTCCATGTAAGAAAACTTTGATTTGACACTGTCTGCTTTTACATAGTATGTTATTACTCGTAACAAAATCAATAGGACACTGGCTAGATGCATTGCAAGACTGCAAGTCTTAGTTATCAGGAGTTATTGCAACATATACAGACTCACAACATTTAGATGCGACTCATCTGCTGTAATCATTGCCTATTTGCACAACCAGATATAGCCTTTGCATGTAAAAAGAATTACACAGAAATAAATTAGATGATTTGTACATTATATGCTGCAGGAATTTTCAAATGGGTCATTATGTGGTCTATCTGGCATTGTTTACAGCTGATCCATTAAAAAAAGCATCCATTTATCTCCTTAGCCACTTACATACTCTACGGTTTATGTCCATGTTACCTGTGCTCACTGTGTGTCAAATTATACTTTGTTTCTCTCAGTTCCCAGCACTTCTGTCATCTATGAGCCATGACATCACCACCAAGAAGATAGCAGGCGTGGGAGAGGTGTTCGAGTCCATGAAGCAGCAACTCCTCCTGCTGGTGGAATGGGCTAAACACATCCCAGAGTTTTGTAGCCTCCCAATAGATGACAGGGTATACAGGGGACTGAACCTTTTATACTAAACACAAAACTTTAGGAAACAGTGGTTCACTTTACTCACTCACTAAATTAGTTCTGACATTTCTAAGTTCAAGTCAATTCATCAGATCATGGAACTTGCACTTTAAATTTATATATGATAGGAAGCCTGTGTATGTGTGTTTGCAGGTAACCCTTCTACGTACCCACTCTGCAGAACACCTTATTTTAGGCGCAGCAAGACGCTCGCTGCCTTACAATAATGTCATTCTTCTAGGTAGGACAGATGTGTTCTCTCTAGTATTTTGTGCATTGTAGAGTAAGCTTAACATTTAAACTTCTTAGATATGAATGGATATCTTTTTCTTAATTGAGTAGGTAATGACTTTGTGATCCCACTGAGAGGTGCAGAGGTAGAGATATCCAGAGTGGCATTCAGAATTCAAGAGGAGCTGGTCAAACCTCTCAGAGAGCTGGTCATCACAGACAAAGAGTTTGCTTGCCTCCGAACAATTGTCTTCTTTGTCCCAGGTTAGTTCAGTCAGTGTGTGAGAAGGTGAATGAGGTTGATTTCTGTTCGGTTATTTGCCCTTTTCCATTGCACTGAAAAAAGGGCTGATTTTTTTTTTTTTATGTTCTCTTTTGGATCTGTTTATTGTTCTTGCCAATTTCAGCTGTAGTTTAGTCTGAGCGGTGTGGGTTCAGTATGTTTCAAGGAGATTTTCTAATAATATCAGGATGTGGTGGCATTCTTGGCAGTCAGGCAGAGTGGCTGCCTGCTGAACTTAATTCCCCATTTACCTGTTGCTGAAGGGATAGACTGGAGGTAGAAAGAATCTGAACTGGCAAACATATTCACCTCTGTTCGACAGAGATAATCACAAAATAGTCATATTCTAGTTTTGATTTAAATTTTATTCACATATCTTTCTTTCAACCCCTTACTTATTTTTTTTATTTGCACCCCAATTATACAAAATATAATAATAATATACATAACATACAGTTTGAGAACAAGTTTGTGAACCCCTTAGAATTTGTTATACTTCTGCATAAATATAACCTAAAACCATCAACAGATTGTCACACAAGTCCTAAAAGTGGAAAAAGACAATCCAAGTAAACAAATGACATAAATTATATTCTGTCAATCATCTATTAAGGAAAATGATCAAATACTGTACATCTGTGAGGGAGGAAAAGTACATGAAGTATGTCTTTGACTGTCTGCTGTGACTTTTCTGATAACTGGCTGGGGAAGTTTTAGTTCATTCCTTCAGACAGAACAACTTCTTCTATTATTGGGTTTCTGCACTTGAACTGTTTGCTTCAGGCCCTTCCACAATGACTGTGTTCAAATAGGGTCAGAACTTCGGCCATTCCAAAACATTTTCTTCCCCCCCCCCTAAATCTTTCTTTGGTAAAACTTCTTACATCCGAGGGTTGTTGTGTTTCTGCACCACCTACTGTCTGTTGAGATTCAGTTCACAGACAGGTATGTTCCTTTAAAACAGTGATTGCATAATTCAGAATTCATTACTGCATTAATTAAGGTGAGCCATTCTGGCCCAGATACAGAAAGGCAGGCCTAAGCAACCATGTTTTACAGATGGGATGAGTTTGTTTTTGCTTTCTCTAAACAGAATATTTCTTATTTACACTAAAAATGTCTATTTTCAGTCATCTATCCACAAAAAATTGTTCTAATAGCCTTCTGGCTTGTCCTCATGATCAGCAGTTGGGCAATTCTTTTTCAATGCATTTCACTCAGTCCTCATGAACATTAGCATTAGCCAAGGTAAAGGGATCAATAGCTTCTAACAAATTACTGGATTTTTATGTGACCTTCCAGGCTATTACAGGCCTTGATCTTGGAGCGATCTTTGTTAGTTGACCACTTCCAGGAGTGGCAACATGGTCTTGAATTTTCTCCATTAGTATACTGAAGGTGTTTTTGTAACCTTCTCCTACCTGATGAGCATCAACACCTCTTTTTCTGAGGTCCTTGGAAATCACCTTTGTTCATGCCATGATCATTTTCCTTAAAAATGTGCTCTAAAGATAACACTTTGCTATATCCCTCTCACACGTGATTAGCATCCCACTGACTGAAAACACCAAAGTCTAATTTCACCTTCAAATTTTCTACTAATACTTGAGGTTCCCAGATTTTTTCCCCTTCACATATATGTAAGGTTGGATCTTATTTTTTTAATCAATAGACAAATTAAAAGGTCTAATGTTTTCCATTTCATCTATTTAACTTGGTTCCCTTTATAGTTAAGACACATTTATGCAGAAATATAAAACAAGTTTGCAAATTTTCACATCCTTCCATTATGGTACAATATACCAGTTTCCTATATATGATACAATTAAGATTTGGAGAAAGAAGTTATTCATAGAAAAAACTTTTTCTTATTTTTTTATTATTAATTATATAGTTTGATCATTGTCTTATTGTTTCTCTTCTTTTTCTTTACTTACACTTTCAACTTAGTGTTAACATTGCCCACATAAAATTGTACCTAAGTGCATTTATTTAAGTGTATCCCCTTATACAGTATTATATTTACATTAGGCTTTTTTACCTTTATGTTGCAGACTGTCTGGGACTTAAAAGCCCTCAAGTGGTTCGACATCTCCGTTTCCAGGCCCATCTTCTCTTAGAAGAAGCAACATGTGAGCAGCGGGGAAGGTTTGGGGAGCTCCTGCTGATCCTGCCTCCCCTGCAGAGTGTGGCCTGGCAGATGGTTGAAACTCTTCACTTAGCACAGCTGCTTGGTGAGGCCAAAATGGACAGCCTGCTGCAGGAAATGTTGCTAGGGGAGGGAAGTGAAACGGGACAAGGACTGTGTACAGGTACAACAACGTGCTGCTGTATTTAGTTAAAAGAATGTACAAGAAGACAAAAGTGAGCTTCAACCAACATCAAAGTTGAGTCATCAGAGCAGTATATTTACACTAAGGCATCACTTTGCTATTTTGTATGTTCAGTATTTATCTTCTCTTACTCTCAGTGTGTGCTTCAATTTCTTCTCTTCCTCCAGGAAATGACCCTAATCAAGACCAGCAAAACAACCTGAATGCTTCACCTGCAACCTTCCCCTCTGTGATCTGTCAGGTTTCAACAAGTGAGTGCTCACAAATCAACCTATCACAGCTCATTTTTAACAATTTATTTGAGAAACTTTGATTTAGGAGCTACAGCTTTTGAGTAACAGTGTAACAGATTTTTTTCAATTTAGTGGTTTTGACCATAGCCATTGTTCTGACATCAGCAAAAGAAATGTATTCACCTCAGTATTTAAGGTGAATACATTGGGTGACAGTTGAAACTGAAACTGAAAATAACTGATATACATTAAATCCTCATGTGCTAAATGCCATTAAAGATGCCTGTCTGTCTCACACAGCTCCTACAAGTGGTTTCCTTGCTGCCCACACAGACTGGCACTGAGGTGTACAGACATGGAAAATCTGCCAGTGTGCCCACAGCATACCAGAGTCACCTGTCCACACCAAGAAACCCCTTGAAAAATAACTTAACCAAGGAGAAGAAGG
Source organism: Heterochromis multidens (assembly GCA_015108495.1). Taxonomy (NCBI): domain Eukaryota; kingdom Metazoa; phylum Chordata; class Actinopteri; order Cichliformes; family Cichlidae; genus Heterochromis; species Heterochromis multidens. Next base: position 15,746 of record VUQS01018938.1, read on the forward strand.
ATGTTACAAGTTTGAACCTGCAAACATACTATTACATACACACTCAGCTACATAGATAATGCATATATGTAATTATGCATCACTACTGAGAAAATGTGTTTTTATCTGAGAAACTACAAAAAATAAACATTTGAATTATATTTTATGCAAGAACTCATGAGGAATTGGAATAATCACATTCAACACTTTGCAATGATGAATGCAAAAGAAAGCTACTAACATTACAATAAAGCACATACTAAGTATAAGTCACTCATTTCTAACACATCATAGTATGTCTGACTTATACCTACAGACCTGAAGTGCAAAATCCATCATCTGTCAGCAGAGGGCACAAAAAGCCTGTGCTTAAACACATTTGTTGGCACTGTGGGGCAATTGTTTTATCCAAAATAAAAGCCTTCACTAATGGTGTCAACAATTTGCCATGAAAACAAACAATTACATTTATAATCCCAACTGTCAAATCACTGTAAGGAGAATAGAAGTAACAGAATATTGCTTAAAAGAAAATGGACTAAAGCTGGACTTTTTTTTTTGGTGGGGGGGACCTTTGGCTAAAGATATTCAAATAAAAATAATTAACACCATCAGCCAGATACCTGTTGTATTTCCCAGAGGAACTCTTGTTGTTTTACTCAGATGAGCAGTGAAGGTTCTTATTAGACAGCTAATGTGATGAGTGATGAGGACTCAACAGCACAGAAGCTTAGAAGTGCTGCAAGGATTCAGTAAAGCTTACATGGTCTACAACCATTTTTCCTCTTTCTTGCTACTCTGATTGTTTTGCTACCTTGATCACCAAGTTCCCACAAAAATACGGAAAGAAATCCATCCTTTCCTCTACCATGAAGCCTTGGGCAACAATATTCACAGCAGCGGGTATAACCTAAACACACTATTGTCTGTTAATTCCTATGTTCTGTGTTACCTAAACACTACATACTTAGATGTCGTCTTTTTAAACAATATCAGGTCTGTGACATATTAGCCTATTCCTAATTAGTGGAGGAATCCCTGGTTTTGAAAGAAGTATATAAATCAATATATAACTTCAATGTGGTTCAGTGTAATTTGAGAAGAAAGAACAACTTCTTCTCCAAAGACCCTGGAAATTTTCTGGAAGTTTACATTTCCTTGACAGCAAATCCAGAAGTGTTTAGCACAAAAAAGTATTTCCCAACCACATGTTCAATGCAGAACCAAAAAGAAAAAGAATAAATACACTAAGAGACCAGTAAATTTACAATTCAAAGGAAAAAAAGACCCTATTCTAACTCAAATAAATACATTTCCTGCCCCTTTATTTTAATAGTACAGCACAGAAAATTACAATTATAAGTTATAATATAAATGAGCAGTAAAGTTTTTTGTGCCCAAAGTATGTTTTGCCTAAAGAAACCCTTTTTTATGTGATATAAGAAGCTGAAAAGATAGGTTGCGGGGTTGGCTCTTTCTCTGTTGCCATGAAATAATGTGATTGCCCAATGCTGCAACTCACCACTGTCCTCAAACATTTCTGGAGTTAAAAAAAATAATAATAGCAACAAAGCCTCCACATGTAGTGATTAAAAAATATAAAGTTTCAGAGAGAATTATCTGTGTTGACCTACATTCACCAATCACCAGGAGTGGAAGGATTGAGAAATTGTTTTATCCTGTATAGGAGAAAATGTGGGAACAAAAAGACAAATGGAAAAATGTGCAAATGGGCATTTCTTCTGAAAATGTTCCACAAAAACTTTCTGTGTGACAACACAACTCTTAAGTCAGACCCAGGTACTTTTAAAGCTATACAGCGCCAGTAGGACTGCTTCACTGAATACAGTCTAAATAAATAAACTTGAGTTTCTCAAACAGACTCTGTCACTGTGTTCATTTTTGAAGGGTTCAGATGAGCGACTGTAATTACACAATCATATCTATTTGAACTGACAAAGAATTAGGATTGGATTGTTCATTTTTCACAAAAAAAAAATGTGCATACTCACCCAGCACTCACTCTCACAGCCAATCAAACAGTTAATTAGGCTTTTAAAAGGGAACACAAGATAGTTGCCAAATTGGGGTCCTTGTCATACTTAGGTTTCATTGTCACTGTAAAAAGGTAAGCAATGACACTGCTGTGATGTCTTTTTACTTCCCAAGGGCCTGCTGTGAGGCAGTCTATTGATCTGTCAAGCTCAGCAGAGAGCAAAGTGATGCTGCGGTGTTAAAAGCTGAATACTTGCTCTCAGTTGTCAGTGTCATCCCTTACATTCAGAGTGGAGGGAGTCCAGAGGCAGGATTTTTGTCTGTGCTAATGTTCTTTTAAAAACAATATTTAACCTCTTTAGTTTCTGTGTCAAAGACCAGCTCTCTGTTAGGTTTTTCATGTAGGAAAGTCCCAAATATGTTGGCGTTTCTTGGATTTCTGCTGGAGCACAAATATTGCCCAATACTGATTCTCCCACTTGAAGGGCATGAAGGGTTTAGCTATGACACAGTAATATTCAATTATGCCAGGAAATCAGGAACAATGAGGGAAACATTGACATCATCAAACAAAGAGCTGTTAAAATCATATTTTCATCTATCCAAGTTCTGAAATTTTATATTAAAACCAAAATAATTTCTGAGCTTTGATGAGCATTGATTTTCTGGGGGAACTCTGCATAAAGGCCTTAGTTTATCAAAAAATTAATTTAGAAAAAGTGTTCTTTGTCTCTTTGTCTGCATGTTGTTCAGCTGGAATCACCAAGGCAAAATATTCATGGAGCCTGGTGGAGTGGTGGAGTATGTGCAAAAAAAAAAAAAAAAAAAAAAAAGACTTTATTTTTTTT
>VUQS01018938.1:18587-28632 GCA_015108495.1 Heterochromis multidens
TGGGGGGGGGGATTATTTAAAAAAAAAAAAAAAAAAAAAAAGAAGCCATTTATATTTGCTGCAGATAGTATGCTTCTGTTTTTTAAATCACAAAATATGGCACTCATTTTGGTGGATGATGCACTCCCTCAGTTCCGTTTCAGCTTACTAAAGTGATATTTTGCTTATTCATTGACAGGGAAAGTCAATGGTAAAATAAGCTGTAAATGAAACTGAAATTAAAGGTTTTGTTTCACCCATCCTAGCAAAGTTCTTAAAAAGGCAAAACAATGTTGATCTAAATAATAATTTTGGTTGATATAAGAGACCAAGAAAGAGGAAAAGAGACAAAACAGAAATGGTGGATCAACCACTACATAACTTAAAACATTAAGTAGGTTCTTGTCTTATTCAGTTGTAGGTTGCAACACTTTCCTTTGTGTCCTTTTGTGCTTATAGTTCAGGTTAGATAAGGTGACTGTGATCCAGCCCTTAGCTATGCTGCAATAGGCTCAAACTGCTGCAAGACGTCATGTTATACACTGTGATGCACTGAGCACTTCTTCTCCATTCACCTCTTTTCACTCCCTACATGTTTCTATAGCACTGCAGTATGTCATTAAATTTTGTCTGCTGTCTCCCTATGCTCTCTTTTTTTCTTTCCTTTTCTCTTTTCCCTCACACCCCAACCGGTGGTAGTGGATGGAGCTTGGTTCTGCCAGAGGTTTCTTTCTGTTTAAAGAGAGTTTTCCCTTCCCACCGTCACAAAGTGCTTATTCATAGGGGATAATTTCATTGTTAAGGTTTTCTCCAAAATACTGTAGGATCTTTCCCTACACTATAAAGCGCCTTGAGACAATTGTTGTTGTGATTTGGTGCTATATAAATAAACCTGAGTTGAATTGAATTGAACTTGAAATCATGGCTTAAAAGATCCCACTGAGTATCAGGCCTGATGCTGATACCCATGCATGAAGATCACTTTAATGATTTTCCAATTAGCTCCCATACTCTCCATCTAACTGTGTAACTAACTTCAAGAAACTAAAAAAAATCACCTTAATTGAGATACCCCTGCTGAGCATTTATTGTTGCCTGACATTTTTATTTCTGCCTTGTACTTCGCTCTCAGACTGCTGGCTTACTTGTGGTTCCTAGGACATTTAAAAGTAGAATGGAAGGCAGAGCCTTCAGCTTTCAGGACCCTCTTCTGTGGAACCAACTCCCAGTTTGGATTCGGGAGATAGACACCCTCTCTACATATATACATATACACCATATAAACCTTGCATTTAATCATTAGTTATTATTAATCTCTGGCTCTCTTCCGCAGTGTGTCTTTTGTTTGCGGCAGATGGCTGCCCCTCCCTGAGCCTGGTTCTGCTGGAGGTTTCTTCCTGTTAAAAGGGAGTTTTTCCTTCCTACAGACGCCAAGTGCTTGCTCGTAGGGGGTCATTTGATTGTTGGGGTTTTCTCTGTATTATTGTAGGGTCTTTATCTTACAATATAAAGCACCTTGAGGTGACTGTTGTTATGCACTGACTCCACCATCTGGCTGGGGCCTTTCTGTGTGGAGTTTGCGTGGGTTCTCTCCGGGTACTCTGGCTTCCTCCCACAGTCCAAAGACATGCAGTTAAAGGGTTTAGGTTAATTGGTGATTCTAAATTGCCCATAGGTGTGAATAACTGTCTGTTAGCCCTGTGACAAACTGGCAACCTGTCCAGGGTGGAGCCCGCCTCTCACCCTGTGGCAGCTGGGATAGGCTCCAGCCCACCCGCGACCCTGAATTGGATAAGCGGAAGAGAATGGATGGATGAACTGAACAGAATTGCTGATCTCTCGTTGCATAACTTTTAAATGTAGCCAAAAGTGTTTATTTGCCATTATTTTTAGCCATTTATCACCATTATGTTGCCATTATTGATATCAGATAATCATCTGTGCTACAAATAACATTGCTTTTTATATTATAGGTGGGAGAATTGGCATTGCTATATATACATCCAAAAATAAACACTCCTGTTTCCCATTAAGGCAAGACTGCATGTGTCTTTCTATCCAGGCCAGTGGGTCCACTGCCTAGATGTTTTCTCTGCCCCCCCCCCAGGTAGGAGGGACAGACAGCAGTCGTCTTTGTGTTATGCGTTTGAAGCTTGAAAGTGTTCAATCTAAATATAGCTATGCAGAGAGCTGCTCTCTCTGTAGTATGAATTTCAATCAGGGATCCTGAAAGAACAGGTAGAACCTCAAGTCTGAATGTTCCCTTATGGGATAAATTGTTGACTTGTTCAAAACTGAAAAAAAAAAAAAAAACCTGTTGCTTTGAAGTAAAATTAATTCCTGCTGTGTCCCTCTTGAAAGGAAAATTTTGTATTTTTTTTTCATTTTGTTTTGTTTTTTAACCCTTCATTCATGAAATTAAATCCAAACAAAAGAAAGATTCATTTATCCCTGGAATTTAGCACTTATTGTTTTTAGGCTTGTATATAGAACCAAGGCAACAACCAAAAGGATCTGGTCTGTTTTTAATACTCTTAGAAACTTACATAAGTGTACTCTACTGCCCAATAAACGTTAGGTTACTTAACTGACGGAGACAAACAAAAATTGGAACATCAACATAAATCCAGAGTTTAACAGTGTGCCAGTCTTTGATCAGTCATTTATACTGTAAAGTGCAACTATAAATGGATTCTTCCTGATGCTACCTAAGCTCTGTGGTTCATGTATTGTCTTTATGTCTATATCATTTTGAGTCACGTCTCTGTGTAGAACCTATAAAGTTTCACAAGGCCCTTAAAAATGCAGAAGAAGGCTTTCTGGTCCACAGTTTACACTAATACAAACTAAGGAAACATGACCACTTACACCACAGTGCTTCTGATTTAAAGGTTACCTAATAATGAATTTTTCCGTGGAAGTTATGGAACATAGGCCACAACATGTTTTCTTGGAAAGCTATGATTTATGCCATTGTGATAACCTGATAAATGTCACTTTAAATCACCACTCAGCAACGATGCTGGTGTAAACCTGAAGTTCCAGATCCACAGTTTTCTAGATTTTCCCTCCAGGCAAAAAACTTGAAAACAACTACACAGATGAAAGTGTCATAGTCTTGTCTTGAGCAACTAACTGAGAAAATCAGTCAACTACACAAAACCCATCTTCAAAAACTCAATATGTCTGCTGTTTATTATACCATAAAGACCATCAGAAGCTAATGGACAGAAAGGTAATAACATATAAAGCAATAAAATTGGCACTTCGCACTTTCAGGATTGTTATTTAGCTGTTTCCTGTGAAACTGTGTATGTAAAACAGAAAACGATTTTCTCTTTTCTACTGATTGTAAAGCATTTCCTTTAAAACAGTCAAAAAGTATCATTGTTAAGCTATAAATGTCCCCAATATGGATAATGGCCATAGATAAAAAAAATCAAGCCACTTCTGCCTATAATATGTAGAACAATAACTACAGAGCACATAAACAACCACATGTAAACCCTTACAGGGAAATATTTATTCTATCATCAATATATAATGAACTGCATAAACAAAAGGTGAAATCTATTGTGTCTAAACCCAGTTAATTAATATTATGTGACACTGATATCTCTTATAAAAAATATGAGGCATAGTACTTGCAGAAGTCAGCACTTACCAGAGTAGCCTTTGAGCTACTCTTGTTGCTTGTTTAGCACATTTTCAATATAAACTGGCAACTACTGCTGTGTTGACCTGCATGGTTTGTTTGGCCAGGGAAATTCTGGGCAAAGCAGTTCAGACAGCGAGGGGTGACGTGGGGACACAGCAACAGCTGTGTTTGCTAGGACAAGGCAGAGAAATGTGTTTGGTTTCTTCTCTTTATACCTCCCAAGAGCTCCACAATGCTGAAGTTTGGTCACTTGAACAAAATGTACATCCAAAGTAGGGCAATACACACACAGTACACACACAAAAACACAAAGAGAAAGCCTTGCAATAGTGTAAAAACCCTAAAAAATTGGAAGCTGGGTGAGAAGCAACACATCTGGCTGTTGGCCACTGTCATGCAGACAATCCCTGAAATCCCCTGCTTACACAGTAGGACCAAAACTGAAAAATAGCCTCATAATTTTGGTTTTTCCGCTGTGGAGAAGCACACTTTGAAAAGCACTGATTTTGTACAATATATGTACATAATATTGTGCCATCTTTATATCTTCATATTAAAATACAGGTCTGATTATTCACATGTTCTTTTGTTGAGTAATGTCTTCCATAATGTGCATTCGTTTCCACTAATCAATGTATCATGTAAATATACTTATATCTTGGTTTAAGAAGGCTTCCAATCTGGTCAAGAACAGCTGTGTTCCCTAGAACAAGGAAGAGACATGTGTTGGGTTTTTTGTCATTATACCTTCCAAGAGCACTACAGAGAGAGAGAGAGAGAGAGAGAGAGAGAGAGAGAGAGAGAGAGAGAGAGAGAGAGAGAGAGAGCATTGAAGTTGTGCAACAGACTTTGACAAGTGGAAGTTGGATGAGTGGCAGTAGACCTGTAAGGCTTTTGGTCATTGTGATGCAAGGAATACCTGAGAGCATGTGCTTACATAATAGTAGCCCCTCACAGTTTTTCCAGTGCAGAGAAGCAAACGCAACATGTGCAACAAATCCAGTTTATTAAAACCACTGTGTGTGTCCTCACTTATGAGTCGCTATTAGGAACTATTAGTGAGCCATTCGCATGTTGTTTATCTGTCTAGACTTTATGATCCTCTATGTGATGAAAATACCAGCAACTTCACCGCTTGTTTGCCTGCATGTCTGTTCTCCATCTGTATGCCAGATGACTTTAATCATCATTCTGTCACTACTGACTTTCAAGAAAACCACTGCCAGTGACCAGATTGAAAGCCTTCTTAATCCAATAAATAAATTTACATGATACACTGGTTTGTTGAAACAAATGCACATTCTGGAAGACATTACAGTAAGTACTAAGACTCATCTTCAGATCTGTGCCCTCTTTAACAGTTAAATTGTTGTGTAGTAAAAGTTTTTGTGAATTTTTCTTTGCCTTAGCAAATGACATGCAGTACCTTTAAATCTAGTTCACCTCTGATGGCTCTTTCCTTAACAAACATGCACAATGTAAAACCTGATTCCACGACCTGCCTCCTTTCAGCAGTTGCCGAAGCCAGCCTGAGATTTACCAATAATTTTTGGACACTTAAAAAGGAAAATAGAAGAAAAGCAAGGCTTTATAAACTGCCACTCACTTTATCTCAGTCCTCTCTGGCACTTTTTCTGAACTTGGAGCAACATCTGGCCCAAACCGGGAAACATGTGTCTGACCTTTCAAAAGGCAGCAAGCTTTCTGGTGATATAAATAATACAAAATGAAGTGTACTCAACATTTATCTGTTTGTGCTAGTGACAGTGGTAATTATGTAAGATTCAATCATTTGGTAAATATTACATTGCACATGAGGAAAATGTACTTTTTGGTACATAATGTGCCACATAAAGAAGAAAAAGACATTTTATCTTGTGTGGAATTTCCACAAGCCAAGTGTTTTTTTTAGTAAGATGTATGTTTTCCATGTGGCTCTCACACTAGGGACCATCCAAAGCTTAAGCTGTCAGAAGAGTCATCTTCTGTGTCTCCTGTTTTATTGCCATGTGGTGAAACCATATTTGTTTAATGACTACTGGATTTAGATTGGAAATACGTTATTATTGCTTTTTCATTTTGTTTTGATTTCAAGTCAGTGTTATGACTGACTTTCTGAACAATTTGTTTTTTACTCTAACTCATTTGGCTGATCATACATTAATTTGAGGAGGCAGCAGCACCAGTACTACCAAAGGAACGTCCCTTTTACAATACAAAGTAAATCATCTCAAAACATATAGTGTTATATTATTGTATTTTAAGCAGAAATATATAATTAATCTTTCAGAAGGCAAAAAAGCAACATGTTATTAACAAACTTTTTATTGCCTGCTTTACATAACCACTTAAGAGAGGGTAGGGGTGACAGACTGTACTGTTATAGAGCACATCAAGGACAGCAAAATCTAAAACAGCACAAGAGTTGCTCGCTGTAAATAAAAGCTATGTTCGTTTTCCTAGAATAAAGTACAGCTGCGCAGCAATGGTAAGAAAAATGCAAACAGATGATAACACAGGCAAAGTGGGACAACATAAGCAGAAAAATGTGTTCATCATCTGTGAGTCAAATTAGCATGTGTGTGACTAAAGTGCTTATTTTGTTGTTTATTAGTTTTCCACAATTTTAACCGTTTATCTCTGGTACATTTAGTGCCAAGGGTTGAATAACATGAATATGAATAACAAGTCCCAGCTAAAAATCTGTTGGCAGACAGACTAGTTAATAAAAGTGTACAGGAATGTAAGCACACGTGTTGCTTACTCAGAAACAGAGATCTGCTATAACTTGAGAAAATGCAAAAAAGGTTTATTTCCTTTCTCAACCTTGCATTAAACTGAATGGTTGCCTAAGAGGTATGGAGATGAGACCAGTTGAAAAGTTGACAAAATTCATCTCTACCTTTATGTTTGTCCTAGGAAATTTCGGACAATAATTTCAATACTGAGAAATCCTTTGGAAGAAACTGTAAAATGTATTGCATAACTGTGAACATGAAAATTTAAGGTATGAATTCCAAGAGTACAGTTAGGTCCATAATTTGTTGGACAAAGACATAATTTTTGTAGTTTTGCCTCTCTACACCACCATAATGGATTTTAAATCAAACAATCAAGATATGATTGACTTTCAGCTTTAATCCAAGGGGTTTTATTTAAAAAAAAATTGCATTAACTGTTTAGGAATTACAGCCATTTTTATACACAGTCCTCCATTTTCAGAGGCTCAACATTAATTGGACAATTAACCTTCATGACTGGAAATACAGAGGGATTGCATCAAGGTGCAACCCACTGATTACATTCAAGAAGACCAAATTAGACTTTGCCAGAAAACACCTAAAAGAGCTTGCACAGTTCTTTGGACAGATGAAACCTTAACTTGTACCATAATGATGGGAAGAAAAAATGATTGTCATGATCCAAAGCATACCACATATCTGTTAAACATGGTAGAGACAATGTTATAGCATGGGAATGATTGGCTGCCAGTGGAGCCAGACCACTAGTGTTTACTGCTGATACTCTCTGCTCAGATTCAGCCAAATGCTGGAAAACTGTGCTTCACAGTGCAAATGTATAATGACCCAAAGCATACTTCAAAAGCAACCCAAGAGCTGCTCAAGGCAAAGAAATGGGATATTCTTCAATGACCAAGTCAGTCACTTTCAGTTATTAAATACAAAACTGAAAGCAGAAAGACCCGCAAACAAGTAGCAGCTGAAGTTGGCTGCAATAAAGGCCAAGCAGAGCATCTCAAGGGAGGAAATGCAGCATTAGGTGATGTTCATGAGTTCAGGTAGTCATTTACTGCAAAGGATTTTCACTTCAATCACATCTTGATTGTTTGATTTAAAATCCACTGTTGTGGTGTACAGACACAAAATTCAGATGTCCAACAAATTATGGATCTAAATGTAGGAGATAGAGGCTGTACTTTCCCCAGAGTCAGGGCATTGGTGGTCGTAGAAAAGAGTAAGGAGATGGCTTATGGAAACTTTGGACACATTTAACTTAAAGAAGAGTGACTAGGGGCTCACAGAACAAGAGCAGATAAATTACCGGAGCACTACTCCAAAAAAAGCACAAAAAGCAGAAGGAATGTTGAATTTGACAGCTTGGGAAAATGATAGAGATGAAGAAAACAGAACCACAAGGATGGCCTATATTTCCACGATGTTTAAAAAGTCTTGTCATTGTGACTACTCTGACTGTGACTGTGACTGTGTCTCATCTCATAGTGGCTCTTGTCACCATCTTTAGGGACATACTCCTGTTCTTCTGAGTCTTGGAAAGAGCTATGAAAGCAATATGACAGAGCTTATCAGGCAGTGGTGTCCAGATGCCAGCAACACACTTTGCAGCTGGGATCAAGAATTATTTCTCCTCCTTCAGATTTCCTCTTAGCTGCCCGGCATTTTAACATTTTTTAAATTATTCTTTTTTTTTTAAATTTACACCATCATCCTTCCTGTCCTAAAGTTCATCTCCAGAATCAGGAGAATTACCACTGGGCCTATATCTCAGTCACTGAAACTAGAAAGCAATAACTGTACATTATCACAACTTCATGTCATGGTTCCTGGGTTGTTGATCCAGTGTTTTGAGTTTTGTCTTTTCTTTATTCCTTTTGTCCTTGAGTTCTAGTTATCCTGCCTCCCCTATGTTTTGTTGTTAAGTCTCTGTCTGGTCTCCGTCTCATGTCTCGTGTGCGTTGTGTTCAGTTTTGCGGCTCCTTGTCTCGTTAGTTAGATTCTGTTCACCTGTGTCTTGTTTTCCCCAGCTGTGTCCTCTCTCCCTAATCACCTCATGTGTGTATTTAAGCCCTCAATTTTCCTCAGTTCCTTGCCTCAGCCTTGATAAAGCTTCCCTTTATTAATTTAAAGCTATCCTCTGAGTCTGCACGCTCCACGTCCACACTCTGCCTATGACACCTCAACCCTGAAAATTCTTTCTGTATAGAAAATAATAGGACCAATGTCTGTTATGCATCTAGGCTAATGTTTGTTTTTTGTTTTTTTAATGATTCAGTCACAAAGACATACATGGATGTGTTTTTTTGTTGTTTTTGTTTTTTGAGAAACAAAATATACAGGATAAACCTTTCCAAAGACGCAACTTGTGAGTTCCAGCAAAGCACCTCAGCTCATGGCGTATCCACTCGTTGAAGCTGATGTGTGTTAGCAGCCTTGTCAGGATTGTATCACACTCTCATCTGCAGAATTATCTCCTTTTAATGCTTTTCACTCACTCCAAACAGACTGTGCCACAATGAGCAAGAAGGCTGGGTAGCTTAGACGTCAAAGTCTAACCACCAGTCCCAACATCTAATTCATGACTCGTGGAAATTTTTAAGTCCACCCCCAACGCCAACTCCCTAAAAATGGGTGTCTGACCCTAATTTTCAAATATAACTTCATTTGCAAACACAGCAGTTCAACCACTATCATAACTTGGGACTGTAAACTACAGAATGGAAAAAAGAAACATTTCTGGTTTGTGTTTTATACCATGATAACATAATGGAGGACTCTCTTAAGAAGGAACAGTGCATGTTAAATAAAGTCCAGATACGACTAGGGAAAACATTCCTATAGAGTGAAATCTGTTCATACAAAATCTCGCATAATTACACAAAGCCAAGCAAATCCAACATACATTCATCAAAACTGTCTGAACCTAATGTGTTAAGCTAAAGTATGAGCTGAAAATAGAAAACATGCAGAAATTATTTTCCAATGACCCACAAACTAGGACAGGAGTATTTTACATTCTGTAGAAAAGGAGATTAAAAGTCTGGTAATTGCTAAATACATTGCTAACAGAAAATTACCCTCTTTGCTCAAACTTTCATGGAAAAGGCCACCAATGCTCAAAACTGCCTTTTCTGTCTGGGAACCCAACCTTTCCCAGAGCCCCATACAGTACCACTGCGCATAAGGCAGCTTAGAAGGGATTTTCAGAGTCTAATATAATAAACTCACCACCACAAGCTGGGACTTGGGCTGTGAGGCCCAGGCTGACATTTGTCTTGGCATGAGTAGTCACTGCCAACATTAGTGCAAATTGCCCGCTGACATCAGTTACATGAGAAAAGTGGCCTCAGGACATTCACTGAGATGCTGCTAATTCAGTTTCTGCTCTATGCAAATTCATATTAATGAAACAGGGCTGGAAATGGAATTATTTACAATGTTGCAGCATTGGATGATTTGCATAAAATTATAGCACTTTACATGCATCACAAGTGACTCTGTTAGTGCTGAGCCTATAAAAATCACACTGTATACAACATATAACGCAAACCTGTGTATCCACAGTATAGTGGTTTGCACATTTGCCTGACAAGCAAAAGATCCCTGGTTTGATCCCAGGATAACACACAAATCCCTTGGGCATTGCATCTGC
>VUQS01018944.1:1832-21434 GCA_015108495.1 Heterochromis multidens
TTCACATCTAATGCACATTTCCATCACCACTGCGCACAATAATAAACTTTTATCCCTTTGGGTTTTTCGCGTTTTACATGACGGAGTGAATAAAGTTGCGTTAACTGAACAGTCGGTGTCTTCTCCCAGCGGACAGTGACATCATGTAGAGTATTTGAGGTAGATTCAGCAAATTCAACACGATTCTGACAAGAAACAACAGCCTAGAGAGTTCACGCACACACAAAGGGTCTGTGGGACGATAAGTGAGCTGGGAAAACCCATTGTGGACGAAAATGCCTGAAAATGGAAATATTACAGCCGGATGAAACCGTGACAACAAAAACGTGTTTCCCCTTTAAAAATGTGTTTCTTCCGGCACTAGTTTATTTTATTTTTATCTTTATTCCCGATGTTAAAAAGAAGGCAGCCTGTTAAAATCCAAACATCTATAAAATCATCTGAATTTGTTAGTACCTACTCGATCCCTGATTTACAAATTCACATATCACATTTTAATTTTATTTTGATTATTCACTGCTCTTGTTCTTGTACACGTTTTGGTGTCCACAATTTACATTAAGGAAAGTGAGTACAGTAACTTCAGGGTAAGTAATGAAATTAAAATAGTAAAAATAACAATAAAAAGATACGGAAAAAGTGACAGCTAACACGCCAATACGCACAGAACTGAAAGTTATAACTGCTTCCTGGTTGGACAAAAATCTATAAATTACTAACACAGAGAAATCAACACCTGTGTGTCTGATCTGAAAAAAAAAAAAAAAGTAAATCACACCAGAAACGCACGTTAAAAAAAAAAGATTCTGATGCACCTCAAAGTTAAAATAAATGTCTTTAAATTTAAATGGCTTCATAATGCAGATTTCCTCCACTTTCTTATAATTTATTTATTTTATGCTCAATTTCCTTTAAATGGGAAGACAGCGTCAGATAAACACACATTTAAGGGGAGACAGATGTGTTTTTGACACCTTCCATCGCAACATCTGGTCCGCAGGGGTGGAAAACATCAAGAAAGCAGAAATACCACAAATATCAAACACCTACAGTCAGATTTGTGAATCGGCTTAGAAACCCCGCCAGGAGAAAAGAACATGTCTGTCCTGGAGTTCTTCACCGTTCCTCCACCTTTTATCTCCATGTTGTCCTTCAATTCGTTCTTTTTTCCACAGCGGTGTGCTCAAGTTCAGTCAGTGGTTTCTTTTCTTTTAAATCTGATTTGAATCCAGAGTCTCTGAGGAGGTTTTTATTTATTTATTTTTTGGATGGAGAAGTGGAGGTCACTGGTTGAGCTCCAGAGCCCAGACTTGCTGCGGCCACCCGGTCCGGCCCTTCACCTTCTTTTCGGCTCCTAAAGACTCCTGCAGGCCGTCAGTCTGTGGGAGGAGGAGGAGGATGAGGAGGGGGACCAAAAACACCACAAGACAATCAGCAGGAGAGAGAGCTCAGGGTCACTTTGCTCATTTTATTTTAGCTTCTTGTTTCTTGCGCCATTTCCCGTGATATCTGCGCATCTCATAAGTTTTTCCTCATTATGTAATCTGAAGAAAATTTGGAGATTTTAGTGATTCATTCAATGCTATGACAACACAGAATTTCACTAAGTGAAAGTAAGTCAGTTCCTGGCCAGAACATTAAACTTAACCAAATATCTAAATCTCTGTCACCTATTACGTACCCCAATAATAACTAACCGTGTTTTAACTTCAGATCAACGATCGTGACTTTATTATTTATATAAAACGTAATTTTATGGTATATTTAATGAGAAAAGGACATTTACTTTTTTTGGCTATGATTATGAGCTTGATAATTAATAAATAATAATACTTTATAAAGATAAATGTTGCCAGATATACTTATCCTTATTTGACGCCTGCACATATTGAAGCCCAATCGTTTGAGTCTAAATCTACCAATAGAAACTGTTAACATTACCTTTACTATAATTAATAAATAACAAAGGTTTACAGTGAGCAAACTGTGAGTTGTTATTTTTTTATGTGGTGGCTGAAAATATAATTTTGCCTCACAATATTTTACTTGAGAATCATAACTAAGATATTAATTGAAAAAAAATTGGGGGAAAAATTCAGATAATTATAAAATGATATTAAGGCTGTGATTGAAGGGTAAACTTTAATTTTACTGCAATCTGATAGATCTCACTGAATTTAGTCCAGCGTTCAACATTTTCAGGCCTACAGCTGCTTTTACACTGACAAATACATGTATGTTAGGCTACTGAATCACAGAAAAATGTTTTGGGTTGGAGTCATTTTGGTTTGGCCCTTCACTCCAGTAACTTACCAGCTCCCGTTTTCTTTTCAAATCCCGGTTTTCAAATTTCTTAATTTCGGCCTTAAAGCCCTCCGTCTCCCCGGAGTCTTTGGCCAGGACGTCCATCAAATACGCGATGTAACTGGTTGCCAGGCGTAAAGTTTTAATTTTTGACAGTTTTGTGTCCGCCGGCACGTTGGGGATGCACTCCCTCAGCTCGGCGAAAGCTGTGTTGATGCTTTCCGTCCTCCGGCGTTCCTTCTTCGGCCCCGACGCTCTCCTCTTCCCCATTCCGGCCTGGAGCCCCTCCAGCCGGGCATCGTGTGTCGCTCCGGGCGCTCCTAGCTCCGCGGCCGGGTAGGGCGCCTGAATCTGGAAATCAGGGGGAACTTCGCCGTGGTTCACCACCCAGCTCTGGAAATACGGTGCATCCTGGTGACACCGCTGGACGAAGGGGAAGGGTTCGTGCATCAGGTGGTGGTGATGCTGGTAGCCCCCGATGAGGTTCATGCTGAGCGGGATAGAAAATATGGTCGTTGCCGTGTTTTCCTTCGGCCTCTCTCTGCTGCTGCCCCAAAACGATCTTTGCTCGGGGATCTACAGCCAAAAGAAATCATTCAAGATTTAAATATGTCTTCCTCTGGATTTATTAAGTCAAACCAAACCAGCCACCGATTTTTCACATCGTATTCATTCTGAAAGCGACTTCAGCCCAGGCGAAACGGGCCGTAAAAACGTTTTTAATTCCACAGAAGAAATCTCGGCGATGTGCAGAGCTCCACTTGCGTTTCCTTCTTGAAGTTGTTTCCCGACGAGGCAGCTCTGATTTGCCTAGGAATTTGACCCTGGTGAAGGTGTGAGGCCCCAGGTTTATATGACTTGGATATCTGCGTGGAAAGGAGGCAGCCAATGGAGGGGAGTGCCCAAGATGGGAGGAGAGTCTGGAGAGGCTTCTAAAAACATGCACCATAATTTCAAGACCCTACACAAGGAGCAAATATCGGCTTGTTGAAATTGTTGCAGGAGAAAGTACTTTGTAATTCTCTTTTTGTCGGCTTGAAAGTCTTGTTTTACTTTTGGAAAGCTTTTACGCACTGACTTTACGCACCATCTCTGAAGGCATACATGCTTAATTTAGTGCTGTTGCAAATCAGTGCCAGAATAATTATATACTTTTTTTATTTGAATTAATAATTCGAGGTTGGACTATAAGGATACAGAGATTTCAATTTAAAAATATATGAATAGTTTTTTTTGTTTTGTTTTTTTAAGGCGTGCACATAAATTCCAAAGAGAAAAAAATTACCAACTCAGATGTTTAGACAATTCGATTGTTTTTAATGATAATCTTAAATAATATAAATATAACAAACTTGATCATTTTGTTCAAAATTTAGATAAACACTCAAAAGAATGGGCGAATTTTTTAAAAAAAGGTAGAATTGTGCATATTGTACAATCGACGTGATTCCATCCGTTTTATCATACTTCAGCGTGTTGTCGCACGCCTTCGGTTACTCTGAAAACATTCATTTATTTTTCTTTTTCAGTCCTTCTTTAAAGATTATCTAGGATTTTAAAAAATATTTTCTTCAAAGCGTAATGGCCGTATTTTTGTGTCACATGTCAAAATTTAAAACAATTTTATCAGAGTGCAAAGGCCTGACTAGATTTTATCCACGTCTTATTTTCCAGTAATAACATAACTTGTATGTCAGAGAGCAATGAGAAGTGTAAATGAACCATTTGAGGAATTCTTTGGTAGTTTTGGCGCACACGAACTCAGAGGCTTTTTCTCGTCATACCTTAAGGAGAAGGCCTGCACCGGCTTTATCTTTTTTTTTTTTTTTCCATTCCTCGCGCAGCTCCTCACACACTAAACACATCATCTTATCGCCATAGACTAAAAACATTATCCCATTACATTACATGACCTTGACGCTATTTAGAAACCATTTACGGCGGCGTCTTATCTAAATACAGCCATAAATCAGGAGGTGTCACCCTCCTGCAGCACGGGTACAAGTATTCCATAAAAGCTCTCCTGGCCTGCTCAATGTTTACAGCTCAGAAGTTTGCAGCATATTTCACCGACCAACCTGCGTTACAATAAATAATCATCAGTCACAACTTTATGTTCCTTACTTCACACTAATGTACAGAAGTCTGCACGGAAATGTCCATATGTATGCGCGCAGTGCTTTGCGTTATTTCCTGTTGTTTTCATTCACATTCTTATAATATACTTTTATTCTTCACTCAAATTTGGGGGGATTTTTTTATATGTGTATATAGCCACACTGATACTTGTAAGTCCACTGCATTTATATGAAAAAAAAAAAGAGGTTATGATTGATTTTGCACAGTCGAAATTGCTTCATTTTAAAATACCAAAGGGGCTCACACCACCTGGAGCAGCTACAGCGCTGAAATTTGCTGCTCGTTTATTTGACAATCTTAAGGGAGTCATTCTTCATCATGACCACTCTAACTTTTATACTTTGGTACACCATCCTGCTGGACTGTAGTTATTTTATTTAGCTTTTTATTATGGAGACATACAACATGAACCTTTAAATAACAGCCTCTTTTCAAAATAAAATGCTTTAAAGCAGAAAAAAATACAAGCATGTGCAAAGAAAATTCAACAGAAATAACTGGGACCCTGCAAAGAAAAAGTTTAATAAAAATAAACAAAATTAATAAAATAAAATTTTAAAAAGAGATGGAAAAGTCATTAATGAAAAAATGCACGTTTATATCAATTAATTATGAGTAGAAATTTATTGAATGTACCATTGTTGTACTTTTGTGTGCTGATAAGACCTGAAATTTAGGTAATATACAACTGACCATTAATCTAATCACCCTCACCTTTAAAGACTGAGATATTCTGTTCAGTGCAGATGTTTAGTTCTATAATACAGCAAATTATGAGCAACAGACTGCAGAGTTGCTGAAATTTTAATATAGCACTGATTCCATAAGGGGATTCGGTATTTGGCTACAGTTGCATTTAACGCATTATCCTCTGTTAGAACAGCAGAAACTTGGATCGAGGTATAAACCTCTGCATCCATAAAGCATCTTAGTTTTTAACTAAACAAAGGTTTGATAATAATAAGACATACATGAGATACACGATTTAAGTTTAAAGTGAAAAACCACAGCACAGTATTTTTCTTCCACAAGTGTGATAAATTGTGCAGCTGTTTCTTTTCTAAAATCCATTTTTAGGCATTCTTGTGTCAAATATATACAAACTATTAAATCTGTTCAAAGACAAGAGGAGGAAAGTCATCTGTGAACTGAAAAGGAG
Organism: Heterochromis multidens; assembly: GCA_015108495.1. NCBI lineage: Eukaryota > Metazoa > Chordata > Actinopteri > Cichliformes > Cichlidae > Heterochromis > Heterochromis multidens. The sequence goes on from VUQS01018944.1 coordinate 7,435, forward strand.
ATGTGAACAGCAGTTATTTTATTTTTGCTGAACTTATCTGACTTCTGTCGTTTCCCTTTGGTATAAAACAATTAAATGTGGGGTTTATGGGGGCTGGGGGGATGTTTTCTTTTTTTTAGACCACATCTGAATTTGGATGCATTTCGCTGTTAAACTGTAAATTCAAATGTGCAATTAGTCCCTTTGCAAGTCAATACAGATCTTCAACCTCTACAGTCAAACTTTATTTTCCTACTTTTGCACAATTCAACAAATAACTGCATAAACAATGATATTACATTTGGCATATTTGTATGCAAAGCTGGTGCTGCTTATGAGCCTCCTCTCTATCCTGTTTGCCACTCGCATGTTGCCTCCGCTGTCAGCGTGAAAAACACCATGCAGCCTCCAAAAAGAAAACCTGACACTGTTGATTAAGACGTCCACTACGCAGAGATGAAATACAACACTGGTCATACACCCACACGCCCTCTTACTCGTTTTCTTCATCTCTCTCTGTATCACTTTCTCCACTTCTTATTCTCCTTTTGCCTCCATTCTTTCTCTCAAATGTTTAACCAGAACCTTTCCTCTTTTTGATCTCTCCTTTTTTCCTTTTTTTTCTTTCCCTGCTATCACTAGAGGTGCTGAAAGACCTGAGCAGCAGTAATAGTCTCTTCATATTTTGCTTTCAGCCCCAATAGACTTCAGTCATCTCTCTCCCTCTCTCTCTCCTCTGTTCCTGCTTTGCCAGGAGAAACATCCAAAATAGGTCATAAGGAGCCATCTTGGCCCTGTTATGAATTCTCCTCATAATTGTTTGTGTCATCATGTAGATTTTTCAATAGACACTGCTTCCCTCCTCTTCAGATTGCTTACCCTCAACTCTACATTTCCAAACAAATATTCCCCCTGATTCAAAGCCGAGCATGCTCAGCACGGAAAACACAGCAGAGCACGCTCAGCTCCAAGTGTTTATCATACAGAGGCTCTTACAGTATATACATATATCCACCTCTGGTGTACGTTGACGTCAGCATGCAAAGCTAATTAAACCCATTGGGTACAATTAGACATGGTGGCTCCTTCTCATTCTGGGAAATGTGGGCAAAGTGGATCATGCTGCAGGGTCAAGGAGTTGCTGAGAGGCCCAGTGCCCAATGGGAGAAGAAATTCCAGTGTCTGCCATGTGCAGTGTTAAAGAGGAGTAAAAGAGTTTAAAAATGTCAATTAATAGTTATTGTATGATTATTCACTTCTGTGCTGTTACATTCAAGGTCACACTGAGGTCAAATCTGCTTAGAACAGAAAATCATTCTAGAGAATCTCACAGAAAACTGAAATAATTGATCTTTGGAAAAACAGTCACTGCTCATTCTAATCAAATTCTCATTTCCAATTTAAAATCTGGTCTCAAAAGTCAGTTTAAGTTTTGCTGGTAGTCCAGTTCTGTAAACCTCACATATTCTCAGTACAGTTTACGTTATAGTTTCTCGGTTTAAGGGTGTACTTAACTCAAACTAAACATAAATTATTTATGTAGTTTTTTTTTCTTTTTTTTAAATCTGTTACTTTTGCATGCAGTGAGACAGTTTTGGTCTCTGAGATATTTTTTGTTTCCAATTTAATACATAGTAAATTCATGGGATTTCTTATACGGGCATTAAAAATTTAATTATGGAATAAATATGAGAGACCAAAAAAACTAGCAAAAAAAAATTATTGTTACTAAATGGTTATTACTCTTTTTGGAGTGAGACTCAAAATTCCAGAAAAAATAGTGTTTTAAGGCCAAATGTCTCTCAATAAACAAGACGATGTCACGGGATTGTGTGTCATGTCTTTGCATTTGAAGGTTTATTTGCATGACTTTACTGAGTGAAGTGGAATAATTTATTCATAACAAAATTTATATTTCAAACCATGTGCACATACAACTAGACATGACAAAGAAAATATGGTCTAGTTCATGTAATCTCGTTGAAGTGACCCTTTAATATTGTGTGTTTTTGTTTCTATGTGAGGAAAAACTTTTGTGAGGATTACTGCGTATAAATAAAAAGGTCCAGTTGTCCTTGTTAAAAATACATCAGCAGCAGCTGAATGAGATCTCTGTCCTTTAGTGTCATTATTTAGCTTTTTGTCTTTTGCCATCATCCATCTGTCCGTCCATCCAACCACTTATCCTGTCGTGGGTGCAATTTACACGCTTTTGCAGGAGGAAAACACGTTGTGTTTTTTCTTTTAAATGTATCTTCTATAACATCTTGAAGGAATGCACCAATTATAAAACTGTGGGTCAGTACTGATACTTAAAAGTACAATTTGGCCAATAAGCATTTGTGACATCTTTTCAGTTTTTGCTTTTGTGTGTGTGTGTGTGTGTGTGTGTGTGTGTGTGTGTCCCTTTGTGTCAGGGAAACAAAGAGCTCATCTTTAAAATAAAATCTCTCAATCACAATAATTTTTCCATTTTGCACTGACATTTTGATGCAACACTACAGATAAACATCAGCCCCGACATTTGCAAATGGCCCCTTATTTGTAGATATCAGTCAACAGGGCCAATATCAGGCATCTTGAGCCCTATTTGCTCCCAAAAAAGCATTTAAATCAGTTATGTATAAATCAGAGACTTGGAGATGACCTGCCATCCCTGCAGAAGTCTCCTATGATAAAGCAGAAGCTCTCACACATCTGCTGCTGTTATTATAATGCAGTGAACAATGAAATTTTCATGGGTGTTTTTGCTTCCACTTTTTTCTCCCCGAAATATGATCTCAGTGTTGGTGATGTCATTCATATGACTCACAATAAACACTCAGCTTAGCCATCTGTGTTGTATGCCCGACTCTGTAAAACAAACATGACGTGGCTGCAAGTTATAGTATCATTAATGTTTGTGGCTTCTTTGCATGTTTAGCAGGAACAGCAATGATTTTGGTTATAGATGATGATGATCTGGAGGTACATAAAAAAAAAAATCTTGCACAGAACATGGTGTAAATAACATGTTTTATTTGCTGTAGTGTAATTACTTAAAATATACCCCATGCAGACTCCTCTCATGCAACAACTGGAGTAGAAACTCATGTTAAATACATTTTATTGTTTGTCATTTTGGGAGCTTTACCAGATCATTTACTTTTACTACAAACACTCCACAAGTGCTTTTTTTCAGCCTGGTCTCACTTTTTTGTCCGTTTCATTATCTGAGCAAAAAGGAAATTCTCCACATATTTGAAGCTGCCCACCTCACCTTTCATACATTTTATTCCCTTCTCTCATCTCTCTATTGATAAGTGATTGTCGTCTCCATGAACGTCTGCTCTCTGGTCATTTGCGTCTCAAAGCTCCAAAAACTGTCCTCTAACTGCTGCAATTCTGCCCGTCCTCAGCCAATAAAGATAAGAGCAGGACGGTTGGAATGTGGAGCAGAGAGGTGACAATGACGAGCTGAAGGGACGTAAACTGACATAAACTCCAACACTTTCAGTAATAAACCTTTTACCTCCTTTTTTTGGTTATCTGACAAGTCATGTGGACACTATTTCAAGTTATACATTTATAAAACAGCAATTATTTTGTCTATTAGCAGCTCAGGACAGTTTGTACACTTTCTGATAGTTTTGGCAGCTTTTTCCTTATAAGGAAATCTCTATTTTTCAGCACCTGCCGTCATTTATTTGGTATAAAAAGAAGAAAAAAAAAAGAATCACAACCCTAAACATGATGTTTTTTTGCCTTTTTTTATGATAATTGCTGATATATGCAGTGCAGAAATACTGCAGTGAAGTAACATGGAGAAACAAAGCTTTCTAATTAATACTGCAGAAAACTATTAAATGCAAAGTCTATCAAGTTAATGATAAAAAATTAATAATCAAAAATAAAAATCATTGTTTCCAAGAGACCAGTGTCTTTTCTTGTCTGACCAACAGTCTAAAAGCTGAAGATACCTGGTTTATAAACACATGTAACAGGAACAAAATGCAGATTCCCACATCTGAGGAACCAAAAAAAAAATAATGTTTTTGTTCCATAAATGACTTTAAATGATTTACATATTATTAAAAAAGCCAAAAAGTATTCTGAAGTGTGGTGTTTGATGAGCATATACTACTAATCTTGGACATCTTGAAGACCAAATATAAGTAAGAATCTAGATGATAATTACATTCTTATAATTTTCACACTAACTCATATTTGGTCAGTTAGAAATGTGTCAAATTCAGCTTGCATCATCCATGTTGGTCCCCACTTTATTCTTTATGGAAGCATCAATCCAAACCTCCCTCTCCACACACACAGACCGAGTCAGGTCCTGTACTTTGGGCTCACAGACCACCGGCAGGTCCGGCTCTAATGATTTCATAGCAGCAGATTTAACAGAGGGTGGCTGCTCTGTGTCAGACGACCCCAGAGGGTTTAGCGAGGCTGACAGTCAAAACATCGGCATAAAGGATTGACCCTGAGAAATCCTGAGGTGGAGATGGTTCAGGGACCAGCTTCTCTAAAAGTCAGACGTAAAAAAATGAAAGCCTAACAAAACTGGAAAGCACTTTATCAGCTCCTGTTGTTCTTAAACGTTGTGTATAAATAAAGTTGATTAAATAAAGTCTGATACACTCGTATAAACAGTTCTGAACAGTTTTAGAATAGTTCATAGTTTTAAAATAGTTTCCCTTTCAAGTTTCATTTACCTTTCTAAACTAAATTTAGTTTTCTCTTTTTCAAGCTCGAAATACATTCACTCAGCTTCTTCTTTACTGAACCTATTAGTGAATTTCTTAAGAGCAACTTTTTTTTATATTATCATGAAGATTTTCCTCAGTGGTAGGACATCTCTCACTGTCTTGTTTTTTCAATCTGAGAAACTTTTACTTTAAATTCTACCAGAGATTTCAAAGTTTGTAACTGTATCCCATTATGCCAGGTTTTAAAGTCTTTTAAATTTCTACAGTAAATGTGCATACAATTGTGAGCGTTTGATGAAATAGTACAACAACAGGACCATGGTGTCAGATTAGTTTCAAGACGTAAGGGTTAGCAGGATTGAAGATAAATGATCAAATATTAATATCATGTTAATAATAAACTTATTAAAATATTTAAATGTAATCATTTAATTGTTATGTTTGTATTTTTTGTACAGTAATGGTTAAAGACTCTCTCCACCTCCCTATTCTAGTAATTTGTAATACATTAGTTTTTTTTTTAATATTTACTTTAGATTTTGCTCTAATATCATTATTCTGAATTCTTTCGGACACAATAATTATCTAGTAAAAGCTTCCTACTAAACTCTGAAAGAGGACAACTTTGAGCCTTACTTAAAAAATAAATGATGAACAGCGTCTATCTCAGAAAAAGACGTCTCTCTACATTTAGACTGGACTGAAAAGTAAAAGGATGCTTTTTCACCTCCACATCTCTACAAAATCCTACGATGACCAGCAGGTTCAAACCCAGAACTTTCTAGCTATAGAGCCACAGCGGGCACTAACCACCATGCCACCCTAGCATGTGGGAACAATACGTTTTGACTGTGCAAAGGCTTGTTGGAAAAAAAAAAAAAAAAGCAAAGCTTACCATGCAACACACAATGAGACACAATGACCCTGTGAGAAACATAACCTGCACTTAGATTTATATAAATGGCATAAACATGTGTTTTATATTTTTAAAAAACCTGCCACATGGTAATACTAGTCTGTGTACCTGGAGTGGACGTTATGTGGTTGTCTGATCACTACCATTTTCACAAAATAAATAAAATCAAATGTGTTTAACAAAACAATGAAATAAAAATACAGGGACATGCACAATTTTTGAACCAAATTTAACCCAAGTTTAGCCTTGGTGGACATTTTGATGTATTCTAGGTCTTTAATTAATAGAAAATTGCTCAGAAGGGTATTGGTGGATGCTTGAAATGAGGTTAAATTCAAGTCTTTATAAAAGCCTGATATGACAGCGTTTAATCTTTCACTGTTCCACCAAATCTGGATGGCAAGGGGATGTCTTTTTAAAGGCTGTGACTGGGTTTAGCTGAGAAAAGAAAGTCCATGGATTTTTGTTGCTTGGGGAGCAGACATCATGACTACACTAATTTAAACAAGCAAATACAAAAACGTAATTGTCATTAAAGCATTTGAGGAGAGTTAAATATTAAGACTCAATTTATTTGTATGTTGTGTCTAATAATTTTTAGTAGGTTTTCTTAATGTAAGACAAATTGTTTACCTCTCAGTTTTAAAATAGGGAGAATAAGCTGTGTGAAGGCTGTTGTGTATAGTAACACTCTGTACTAGTGTTGAGGTCATTGTGTTTGCTGACATAATTGCCCTACAGGCTCTTAATGGCAGAGGCAGCTAGTTAAAGTCTCCTGCTTGTCCATTCATACTCAGCTCTCTCCACCTCGCTCTCCTGCTCATTAAAACGGTGAATGGGCCACAGATGTGGAGTCGCCCATTAGTTTTTACCTGGAAGGAGCTTTGGGAGAGGTGAAGGTAGGAAGTCAAACATCAGGGCTAGAGCTTTGTTGCCCTGCTGGGGCCACCCAGGCTAAAAATGTCTGAGCTCACACTGCTGGAAGGGGGACGTGTTCGTCAGCTGACAGATGTTACCTGCTGCAGGTAGAGAAACAGCAAGCTACAAATATCCTCAAAAGACAGGCTTACGGGTATTTTTTTTCATGCCACACTAAAATGATTAATGTATACAAATCTGGAGGATCTGCTGGTTCTGTTTTCAAAGTCCCGCATCAATCACGGGCAGACAAACAAATCCCTTAAACCTGGTTTTGCTTACAGGATCAATATGAGCATTGTCTCTAGCTCTTAAAGGGGCAGCTCACCACAAAACTCCAAAGCAAACACAATGTTTTTTATCCATCTGTTCTGGTGTGATTTGCCGAGTTTGGGAGATATCAGCACCCAAGTAGAAACTTATCTTAAATATACTGGAACTAGATGGCACTTGCCTTGTGGTGACCAAAGCACCGGAAAAATACAGCCTGAATCACTCAAAGAAATCCGCAAACCTTGTTGTGAGAAGTTTCATGTAAAAAATATTTTCTTTTTTTTTTTTTAATGAACAGGGTAATCATTTCAGAAACAAAACATTGCTGCAAAGCTTTGTTGTGAAGGTGTGTTTTCTGGAACATCTCAGGGTGGTGGAAGTGATAGGGAGATCTCCCAGCCTGCCCTAGGATCCTTGTCCCACAACTTACCATTCTTCTGGAGCCAGTGCATTAATGCTCATTTATGCACAAGATGCCCTTTGACAGCTGTGCCCTGACACAATGCTTCATAGCATTAGTGAGAAGGATCTGTCACTGCCTACCCTAACCCACAAACCATTGCCCATGAGCTGGGTTACTCTTGTGAATGGTGGATTTTAACCCAAACCCAAACCCAGTAGCTGAAGTATACACCGCTTCAACATTCTAATGCAGATGTAGGAGGTCTGTAAAAGGTATTGCCACATTTGGTGCAGAGAACACATGCACTTGATGGGAGTACTCAGGAGGCATCTGACAAAAGCGCAGTATACAATACACAAAAGTAGACAGTTGAGGAAGGCCCTGTTCTAACACACTATGACCATGTGCACAGAGAGGTCCATGAAGAAAGAGTTCCAAGCTTGGTGTGGAAAAACTTGACTTAACCCCATCTAACACCTTAGGGATAAGTTGAAACCCCAACTGCAAGCCAGGCTTTACTGTCTAACTGAATGTGCATTAATGCATGCACCCTGCGGTACAAAAGCCTGAAAACCAGACGAGGGGAAATACTCCAGATTAATGTCCTTGGTGTTGACATATAGCTGTAGTGTTTCCACAAAACTTTGGTCAAATTTCCACATGCTTTAGACAAATTTGAGGCCAACATGACAATAAAACCTGCATTAGTCAGAAATTTGACCTCAACCCAGAATCAAATGACTCTCTAATGTGAAAAGGGTCACTCTGCATGCAAATATCATATTAAATTGATACCATATATGTAGCTTTATCAGAGACTCTATATAAAAGATGGACCTAGTGTCTATTACCATCCTGTGATGAGAAAGGGCCAGATCTAACCGAGAATACCGTAGCGACTTGTCAAACACAAGGCAGCCACGCCCTAAAGCAGGAGTGGCCTCCTGTTGGCCATTACAAAGAATACTAGTTTAAGGTACTTCAACACTGGCTTTACTTTAAACCCAGAGGTCAATTCTATCTTTTGTACACACTCTGATAGAAGTGACAGAAGTACTGTGCGCTCTTTGCCAAGCACCATAACACAGAGAGACCCACTTAGTCAGCAAAGGAAGTTGGTAAAGGTAAAGAGGCAAATAACAGAGTAGATTTTGAGGTTAAACTTCAATAAATGACAGTGTTGCTCTGTGCCTGGTAGATCTGTAAATATCCAACTGATTGTTACACACATTAACCTGTTTCCTGACCTATAAGCATGTGAAATGGTGACATTTGTGTGTCTCTAAGTTGGTTTTGTTGTTTTTCCTGCACTCTCACTGGTCAATAATTGATTAAAGAAGCTTTGACAAAACAAAGTACCGTATTTTCCGGACTATAAAGCGCACCGGATTATAAAGCGCAATATCAATGAATGGGTCTACTTTCATACATAAGGCGCATCGGATTATAAGGCGAACTGTCGATTTTTGATAAAATTAAAGGATTTTAAGTGCGCCTTATGGTCCGAAAAATACGGTAAGTGTTTCATGTAATAACTGGCCTGCTTTTGCCTATTAACCAGGTCAGACTTTAACTTTTACCTCCAAGCCTACATGTCATCTGTCAGCTTATTTCCAGACACTAAACTCTCACTGTTCAGGGTTTAGTTGTGTTTATCTCACTCAGATGTGACCAGAAAATAACAAACAAAGTAGCTCATCCTGGTTTTGAGTGCTGCATGGACAGATTTCTTTCAGTTTGTCTCAGCTGTGTTTGAACCTCTTTCTTATCTGTAAAGGCCCTAAAATAGCTTAGCAGCTCTGTGTCCCAGCTGGCATCAGGCCTCATGATAGTGTCAGATCAGCCTGAGGAATGCAACGACAAGCTCTCAGACTCAGATTGGATGCCTATCAGAACAGCGTGAGCTCTGACTGGATGCTTATCATAACCATAGCCTGTTGTCAGCTGATGGAATGACCTTTACAGTATCAGCCACTGAATGCCATCTCAGTGCGAGGCGGAGCAATGGGACTTTCCCTGATATTTTTTCACACCTCCCTCACTAGACCTGTAAACCATAAATAGCATTATTCAGAAATGAGAGGAGGACTTTAAGAAAATGAGGCATAGGAAGCTAATTTGAAAATGTTATCTCACGCTGTGAGTAATGAATCATCTTCTCTGTTTTGGCTACGAACCTCTAATATGGTGGTGCATGAGTGTCAAAGAGTTGAAGGTGGTGAAACAGGCCTGCTTTATACAAGTCAACACTTACAAAAGGTTCATGAGTGCAAATTTTGTGTTAATAGCCCTGGCAAACACGTAATTCCTGAAGTAGACTTTCAAAATGGGTGGTACACATCAGAGCCCATAGCAAGATGATTGTAGAGGTTATTTGTTGTTTAAACTCATTATCTTGTGCTTTTAATTGATTTTATGAAGTAAAAAGGGAACATAACAAAAGAGAAAACAGAAAACAGTAAAAGTTTGTTTAATTTGAGAAAAATTAAGTTATGGTAGTTGCAGATTTTTATCCAGCTGTAAAATGCATAGCTATAGTAACTGTACAGGTGGTAGCATGTTATCTGAAGGGTGCTATGCTAAAGCTATAGAAAGATTACAGAGTTTTATTTGGGTCAAAGAGTTTGGTGACGACACAGGTGGTAAAAATGTCATGAAGATGCATCCGTGCCAGCTGAAAACAGCTAATTTTCAGCAACTCAAATTTTCAGATGTTTTGGTTTAAATATAGAAAAAACACATTCACTCTGCCAGTGAGCAACACACCAAGATGCAGCATTTTTCTAAGATCCTAAGACTTTTTCATATTTACAGAGCATGCATGCAGAAAAAGCAGCACATTGCAGTCTAACTAGGTATTCCCCCATTGTATATTATATAATACAGCTGAACACAAACACCAACATGTGACCTTTCTGAGCTGTTAAAACTGCACACGTTGTAACAATACCTGACATTTTCAAACTTTTTAAAAAAAAAAATACAAATTGCAACTATTCTCTTATTTCTCTTTTAATGCACATAAAATGATCAAAATGGCAGGAGCATTTCAGTTTGCTTCAAAGGATCTTACTGTGTACTGTAGTCCTAAATATTTTACATCAAATATCAGAGATTTAGGTAGTGTAATGGTGGTCCCCTATGTGTAATAATAATAATAATTCTAAATAAGTAAAAACAGTTTTTTTAAAAATGCAATGTATGTTAGCAGGATATATATATCCTGCAATTAAGTTTGTGTATCTGATAAAGTATGACCACAGCCTTAAATCACAGACTTCCTGGGGTGAGTGAAGCCAATGACTTAAACCTGCATTCCTTCTACTGGCCAGCAGAGGGCGACACCTCTGGTTGTAAAAAGAAGTCAGACTGTATCAAAAGAAAATGAGCCTTCTTCTCCCTTGATCTGTGACCTGATAACACATTTTGCTGGTGAATTTTTGGCCTCATTTACTAGTTTTAAGTATTATTTCATACAGCATGATGTTCATTTTGTAAATTATGGTCTCATTTAGAACAAAATAGATAATAAAGCAGGGTATGCCTTATGCCCTCAGTCATGTTATTTTTTTTTTTTCAAGACTTTCTGACAAGAAAGTCTTGAAAAAAAAAAACAGCTACAAAGAAATTGATGTGTAAAAAATAAAAAGCATTGATTTTTCTGTTCTTTTCAGCATACTAAATTTTCAATTTGCCAGTAGAGGAAGTACACCGACATTCAGCTGTAAGCGCCTTGAGGCTACTGTTGTTGTGATTTTGCAAGATATAAATAAAACTGAATTGAATTGAGTCATATGCCTCTTACTGTAGTTTTAATGTTTGTAGAGAATTCGGAAACCTTACTCTCTGTAAACCTGTCACCCATACATGGATATGTGAATGTAAGTGTGGGTGGCACTAGTTTCTTTGTGGTGGTTCATGGTGGATAATGCTGATCCAGCCTACTACTTTCTATTTACTCCTATCAAAATGCTTTGGCTGCTGCCAGAAATGGAGCACAGGTTTTTTTTCTTTTTTTTTTTCCCAGGAAAGCCCCACTGGATGCCTGGTGTTGAGTCTATACTCAAATACTCAAAGTTTTAAACCAATTGTGTTACAATACTAAAACTAAGGATAATTGTTATTACTTTAAATTACACCTAAGAGAGAGATGACCTAAGAATTGTAGGGTGTAATTCTGTGGCTAGGACATAAATCTGACCACGAATGCTTTGTGGCTGCCCAGGTCAGTCCTCCTGTGAGAAAAGGGAGATGAGAGACTCGGGGTCAATCTAGGCTAAGCCCTGCTGGTGCCAGTGAACCCCCTCTTTCCCCAGACCAAGGTCAAATACTGTTTAAGAAAAAGATAGCATTTTTGTCAACCTGTTTGGAGCAACAGGAAAGGTAATGACAGATCTATCATTTCGAAAACAGTATAACATGGATCTCAAAAGCTTTATTTCAAAATAAAATCATGCACACACATGCAGATCGTTTCAGTTCTGACTAAGCATTTTATTTTCAGAAAAATAAAAGATCTAAAGGCTTGAAGAAAAAAGGAGCCGAAACCTATGTGATAAGATCCTTTTCTTGTTTTTCTTCAAAAGGGAAGTCTTAAATGTGTCAAACACATCTTTTGTTGTTGTTCCTGAAATTGGACCTCTATAAGCATAACCATTAAAAATCACAACAAAACATAAGTGCAAACATAATATTAAAGAAATAAAAATAAAAATAATGGTTGAGTGTCAGATTCAAGCCCTGGCCCCCTGGAACCAGGTCTGCTTGTCCATCCACCAAAGCTGCCTGAGGACGATGGTTCGCCCTAAGGTAAACTTCCAGCTGAATCACAGGAAACAGGCCCTGCGATACCCACAGGCCTGTGACAACTCTAACATCGCTAACACTGTACCTAAACTACTGAACCAACCATTGCACATCACATATTGCTTGTATTGCTTATATCATCTACAGCTACATCAGAGGTCCACACAAATCCATCCAATGCACAACATGACAGAGGGACTTAAAGCAGTTGCAGCTGATGACCCAAAACCAGGAGCACAGAAGAACCCCCGACATCATGTTCTTTTACATTTTTTGGCTACTTATCGCCACTTTCTTATGGTCAGTGTAAATTTAAGTAGTAAATCTGTTTTTGTCTTTTAAAAAAATAGAGGAGCAAATACTGCTGCACTCACTCAAACCTATATATGCATAAACATTTATTTCTATTAAAAAAATAATGTGTGTTGAGAAACAGCTTTGCTATAACCATGCCACTGAAAATGGGCAATTCAAACTACTGTATATTACCACAACGATGCATCATAAACTTTTTTTTATGTGATTTATAAATATTAAAAAGAATTATATAGCTTGGACTAAATTTAGTGGAAGATATTTGGTGCAACATGAGCCACAATAGTCGGGTGCATCACATCACTTTTATTCTTAGTGTTTCAGAGCTGTAATTTAAAAAGGAGAAACATAAAAGAGGGGGAAAAAAATGTAGAGTATTGACCTGTGTCAGTCAGAGTCTAATTTAGAGTTCATGCTCCTCTCATAAAATTTAAAAAAAGAAAAAAAAAAATGTTACAAGAATGATGGGTCAACCGAATTAATCTGAGCATGACTGAGCCAAGTCTAGTCGAACAGACTGGTGGGTTTGGGAGCTCGGCTGAGGCGCGATCCCGCCGCTCTCTGCACCATTTTCCCATTCCCCGGCTTTTCCATGTCGACTTCGCTCTGCAGCTTCGCTCCTGAGGAAAAACAGACGCCTTCTCTGCCGCCACCCTCCTCCTCCTCCTCCTCCACCGGCTTTCTTCTCCTTCCCCCTTTGCCCCTTGGGCTTTTTTTTATGGCAGGGCTTCTAACATATGACCCCTGCCATGCATTAGACTGCATGTAAGCATCCAAACACAACAACACAAAAAAGAACAGTGTGTGATAAAGTATGAGAATTTGAATGTACGTATTGTTTCCTTAAATTTTTCTGTGAGGTGAGACCACCTCCCCGAATCCTCAACAGCTTTCAGCAGAGAAAACAGAATTTTGATTTATCCCCTGCAAACACACTTGTACTGTAATCCAATCAAACAGCAGCCTCGGAGAGTAAGAAATCATCTTTGCCTTGTGGAGATTTTCATTCAGCTCTTTTCTTCTTCGGCCCATGCTGCCTCATCTGGATGATCGCCTCTGTGGATCATCTGGCTTGCCGCTGTGGTATGTGGAATGACAAGCTGTAATTTGGTGTACACATTTACCTCATTTGCATGAGAAGCATTTGTGCTGCCTGCCATCAAGCTGAACAAATTACACCAGTGGTTATTCTCAGAATAAATAACGGAGGCTAGATTATGAGCGCTGCTGGGAAATGAAGGAGTGGCTCATTACAGCAGAACAGCATTTTGCTAAGTTAGTGTTCAATGTCTCTTTCTCCATGACTTCCAGGTGAACGACGTCACTGTTTAGCTGATGCTGCCATTTTGACTCATTAGTCAAACCACTGATAACTTTTAATGAGAAAAAAAATTATTTCCCAAAAATATTCTGCTGTTGTTCAGCTCGCAAAGATCAGCAATGGACTCCAAAAATTACCCTCTGAACCAATCTACCAGGTCCTGGCATTTTAAGCTGGTTCAAAGCTGCATATTCTGGTGTGAAGCAAGCCTCTTTTATGAATCACTAACTCTTGCCCATTGTTTGTGTTTAACCAGTACAAAAGATAATTAGAGACCTCTGATGTGATCTGTAATATTTTTTTTAATTAGCTGGATAAGTTGGATCAAGAAAAGTCTTTTTTTTTTTTTTTTTTTTTAATTTTTTGAAATTT
>VUQS01018944.1:21454-36933 GCA_015108495.1 Heterochromis multidens
TGTTTGTTTAAAAAAAATTTTTTTTTTTTTTTTTTTTTTAAATATGTGCAAGTCTGAGATGTCCAGTTCCCTTAAAGAAAAACACCATAAAAATTAACTTAATGGGAAAAGAGAGCAGGAAGTGCATGCTAATTTAAATAGACCAACAGATTTAATAAGTTGGTAACAAACTAATCTCAGATCTGCACACTGTGTTCATTTAAAATTGACATTATAAGATGCTGAAAACACAGTGTGTTTGTTCGTTATCTGGGGAAACTGATTTGGAGAGGAGAAAGACAGTAAGATGGTCCTCCTTCCCCAGCCCTCTTCGTACAAGCAAAAGAACCATTTTCAGAATGTTTCAGAGCCAATAAATAAATAACAAAACTCAATTTCAGTCTGTTTAATGATTCACTACAACATAGAAGAAGTGCACCAGAGGAGAAACCACTCCTCTAGGTGTAGAGATGCAGACAACAGAAAAGATAATAGTAAATCTAAAATGTGTACGACTTTTGTGTCTCATCTGCTTCAAGCCAAGGCAGAAGTCTGGCAAAAATTTAGTTCAAACAAAAGAAGGATCAAAAAATGGAAACTTCTTTCATCGGATATAAACAATGTCTGTGCAGGATAACTTTATTATTTTGAATTTTAACAACAACCCGCTGTGTCTCCGGCCTGTTCCTAACCAAATTTTGCTCATGAATTTCTCCAGACCTCCGTGAACCTGACAAACAGAGGACCGCATGCAAGATTATCTCTAGAAATGAAATCCTTCCTTCATGGCGACACGTTATTACACCTAAACACAACATAGGAGAAGGTAGTTTGAGTTGAACTAAATTACACCACCTTGAATCACTAACTGAATTTTCAACTGAGCCTGTGAGGCAACTGTAATAATGTCACTGCATAAATATAAAACCTTATGACTAAAAGCAGTAAGACAACGTTTGATTTTTTTTTTTACCATTTATATATTTTGTGCTCTTCTATTTTAAAACCAAAGAAAAATGCAGCTTTTTTTTTTCAACTTTTAGGTTAGATGCCCTTTATCAGTGTGCATACACACAGGACCTCCCACGTCAGTTTAAAAACTTGAATATAGATTTTGAATAATTTCGTCTGCCAGGGGGCACGCACGAAACACAGCAATATGATAAATGCTTGGCATGTATGTGCATGTGCCTGCTACACTTTCAAATCTAAACTAAACTCTGACCCTGTCAGTTTGTCTAGTTCAGCAATTTTTCTTTAACCATTCCTTACATGAGCCACTTTCTCTTTCTTGCATACTGCAACAGAAAGACTATAACAAGCAAAATAAATCCAGACATAGGACGCTTAAAAGACTTCTGTGTACTGCACTGCTCTGAACTAGGACAATAAAAAGTATTATACTCGTGTGTACACACAGACACAGACACACAATTCTATTATAATGTCTCCTTGTGTTTTGTCCTCTTTCTTGTCTTTCTGTCCTTTTCTCAGTTCTCTTTCACCACAGCAGATGGCCACCATCCTCAACCTCGACTCTGCTGGAGGTTTCTTCCTGTTAAGGTGTTTTTCTCCCCACTGTTGCCAAGGGCTTGCTCATTGGGAATGAATGGATTGGTGGGGTTTCTATAATGCTGTAGGACCTTTGCTGTACAGTATAACTTACCATGAGATGACTATTGTTTTGATTCTGCACTACATAAATAAAACTGAATTGATAACTAACAACTACTAAAAAAAAGACTCTGGTGTGCAGCTATTAAAATTGTAAAACTTCGCAGTAGACTGACTATCTTAGTTGATTTTTTTCTATAAATAAAACCCCAAATAAATTACATTTCTGATATACAGATGTATATACATGTACATATCTGTATATACATGTGTATATCTGTATATACATGTATATACAGATATACACATGTATATACATGTGTATACATGTATATACGTGTGTATATACATGTATATATTCAGGACTACAAAAAAAAGCTACACCAGTCCTGTTGAAAGTGTATAAATGCATATAAAAGAACAACTTTTTAAAAAAAATGTTTTTGTAACATTACATTAAAGTAAAAAAATTTCACTAGAGGTTCAAGACTGGTCTATGTAATGTACAATTCAGGGTAATGCCCCAGTAACAACCCAGTTTAGCCTTATAGTAATAACAATAGTAATAATAATAATTTATGTAGCACCTTTCTAAACCAGAGCTAAAAGATTTTTCACAGAAGCAATAAATAAATAAATTAAATAAAGCATTAGAAAATACATGAAATGAAAAATAGGGGAGATAAAGTAATTTACTTTACTTTACTTTCTGAGAGTGTAGGTTACTGCTGGAGAACCAGCTGATGAATCACCTGCAGAATTAACTGAACTCTTGAGATCTGGACTTAATAATATATATTTATTTAAGTGGGGACAGAAAACAAGTCCACTTGACAAATTTGTGGCAACATAACTGTATCCACATCTTTGAAATTCTAGTACACTAGTCAAATTTAAAACTTTGTACATAGCAACTGCATTTCGTTTTAGATTTTTACTCACTGAGCTACTTTACTTTTTTCCTGTTTAACTGCCCCTTTTTTAGTAATTTATTGAGCTATTTTGTTTTGTCATTTACCAAGCTATTGTACTTTATTAAGCTTTTGGCTGTTTTAACACATGAAATTCCCAACTTTTTTGTTAGATAAGGAATATCTTATCTTTTCTTATCTTATCTTCAGATCTGTTCAGATTCACAAAAAGGCCTTTGGCATTATTTTTGATGGTTAAACGTCCTGAAGACAGCTAAGACAAACTCCTTCAATGCAGAAAAGGCCAAAGTTTGCTTTGGGTTGTTTGGTTTAGGATTAAACGTAAGTCCCTGTTTCTAAAACATTATTGCACAGACATAACTGTGACTTGTTCAGGACGGCTATTCTCTAAATTGGAAATAAATTACAATGCCAGTCGTGTGTTTCTCAGTTATGACTAATGCTAGGAAATTAAGGAGAGACAGATCATTGGCAAGGACTCCTGCTGTGGTGAGCCTCTCTCTTCAGGACTGATGAATCTAGAAAATGACCCTCTTTTGATTTCTCTCTCGTGCTTTTAAACACAACTGACTTTGATTCCAGAAAGATGACAGATGTGAAAGCTGTAAGCTGCACTGCTACCTTGCATCATGATGTCAATATTTTTTCGGTTGCAGAGCTTGTTGGCCAGGTTTGGTTCAGTACCTTTTCTTTGGACTCTTTATTATCACTTTCTGAGATATGTGCATATGTGTGCAGACATGAAGGCAGGCGTGCGTTTGCCTGCCTGGATGTGAAAGTGTCTCCTCCTTACAAGCCCTCTCGTGAGAGTTGTACATTATATATAGTTTATTTGTAAGGAGGATTACAGCGCTCTGGATCTTATAATCCAGTCTCAGTTTAAAACATGCCCCCTCTTTTCCCGAACGCCCGAACTTTGAACCTGTGGGCTTTGGTTAGCTTGTGAGAACTGACCAACAACTCGACTTCCCCCGCCAGCCTGTGGTGGAGATGGGGTGCGTTGTTTTACGGCACGATCTGTCTTGTACATCTCAGGCCAAATCCTATTTTTATGGCTTGCTTATACATTCCTGCCGAAAATGGTTTACATACCGAGGCAGGGAGCCGTCCTAAATCAGCTGGCAGCTCTGTGCAGCTGGGACAAGGTGGAAACCTTGTCATCAGCCCGCTCTACCGGCGATTAATGAACCCCAAATTAAGATAATAACATCTTGGTCTGACCCAGGCCAGAGGATTACATCACTTTCACGGAAATTCAATGTCAGCTCTTGTCGGTCTCAGTCACCATCGAGACTGGCAGTAGTTACCAACCTTGTTTTTTCCCTGATTTATTTTGAGAGCGGACCTGTCCTGTGCCCATTCATGAAATTGGCGGCATGCTTTCCCATTCTCGCAGGGTCCTTCAGTGCAGTTCAAACACTGCTGAGGGAAGGCGGAGAGGATGTAATAATAAGCAGAGGAGTTAGAGGTTGATGACTCTGCCATTCAGGACCCGAGCACAATCTGCACTAGTGTTCCAGGCCAAGGCCCTCGAGTGCAGCCACACAAATCCTCTGTTCCCCACTCTGTTTTAAAACCTTGTTTCATTCATGTTAGCAGCTCATAAATGGCCGCCCACAGCCTCAGCAAAAACAAGCTGAGGCCTTTCAGTTTTATACGACGCAATCTGCTGTGGGGCCCTAATCACCCCTCTGTATTTTTAATAGAGGAGGCTTAGGTTTGATAAGAGGTGATGTAGAGGGCAGGAATGTGTTCATATATTGGGCAAAAACAGCTGTATGTAACTTTTAGAGCAAAATTAGCAAAAAAAACCTGACATGAAGAGATATGTTTTCCTGTTATGGTATGTGAAAGCATCCTTCTTGTTAGTTCAGTGCATCATTAAAATAGAGTCTAATAGCCACAGGCCCGGGGGCTAAAGATCGTCAAGGGGCCCCAAGTCGAGAGTCTGTGTGAAGTGGTTATTATTAGTATTTCTGTCTGCAGAGTGCAAAGAGTCAGGCATTTGTGTCAGTAACTGAAACATTTCAAACATTCTCAAAATATTCAGCAGGATGACAGGCTGTGTGAGTTATGTGAATTAGGAGAAGTTGAGAATGAATTACACTTTCTTCTGTATTATCATTATTATGATGAGTTGAGGATATTTTTATTGAGTGAAATGTCTGTTAAAAATCCAGGAATATTTTGGTATGCCGATGAGGACAGAATGAAACGGTTGTTTAATAATTTTGGGCTCTACAAGATTGATGATTTTTGTTTCCAAAGCTTGGAAAAGACGTCAGATTGGATTATTTCTTTAGCATTTGTAAGTTGCTGCCCTGGTAATCAATCAATCATTGATTGATTAAAGCAATTAATCAAAAATGAATCAAAACCGACATTCAGAACATCTAATCGACATAATCTTGCCCACGCCAGTTATTAGATTTCTTTTGTTTTTAAATTCTGCTTATACTTCCCCCATTATGTACTGTCCCCTTTAAAACATACAGTCTGCATTATCATCATCACATCATCATCAACAAAAACATCAAAAAAAAAAAAATCAAACAAAAAGAAGAAAACTGAGTGAAAAATAGTTTCAGCAATCAAAGGTTATCTGTTACAATACTTGGAGGACAATCACGTTACTGAAAAAAAATCCCACCTTTAGTAGTTCAGCATATTTATAGTACAAACCTAGTGAACTATGAGGGCAAGATATATTTATATGCATGTAATGATTAATCGAAAACAAGAGAAAATATTCCATTAATAGTGATTTTGATTTTAGGTCATATTGCACAGACCTAATCAGTTTCTTAAAATAAAGCCATGACAACATCTCATAAATAAAAACAAAAGCTGTGCAGGGAAGAGTTCACATTAGTCTTTAGTCTTAACTCTGTTTTACAGATATACAAATTACACTATAGATTCTCACAACTATAATATTCTTCATAAACTGTTGGCATCATGGTAAGTCCACCTGTCTACCTTCAATCTGTTGAGCTATTTAAAAAGGAGCTGCACATTTGTGTTGTTTTTAACAAACCACTAAAAATGATCATAAAATATATATAAGTGCTGTGTTAGCAGCTAATGCTAGCAAGCTTGGGTAAAAAGCTGTATAGGTGCATCACAAATATCTGCTAATAAGTGCTCAACAAATTCTAAAATTTCACTCACCAAAAGTGGAGCAAACACTTCTTGAAGGTCTGTTAGTAAAATTAACTTCAGAGTGAGCCATATTATTTGACAGCACAAACACAGCTGGAAGGTCCAGTTCAGCAACTTTAATTAGCTGCATAAATTAAAGGTATATGAAGGAGTTTGGAGACAAAATTCATCTTTTGTACAAGGCTGCAAACATATTTAGACTTTTGAATATGGGAGTCGATGGCGATTAATTGGAGACAACCTCAAGTGGCCATTAGAGGAACTGCAGTTTTTGGCACCATTCGCTTCATTTTTCATCGTGAAAGGTTGCTGCTTGGAAGTTATGCTCACAAGAGATAAACTTTTTTTTTTTTTATCTATTCACTTTTTTATTTCATTATTTTTGTTATTATTTTTATTTATTGTTTTTGTTTTAATTTTTCATTTTCCTGGTGTGACTATAAGGCTAATGGGTAGCAATCTTCAATGAACATTTCCAAAGCAAAATGACTGGAGACTTTCTGACTACACAATAAAAGTCAGTTTTTCTCTGCATCATTTATGATGCCAAACAAATAAATAAAATAAACAATAGCATAATAATGGATGTTTTTTAGTAATGGTTAAATTAAAGTCCATTTCTGGCATCTGAATTTTGCCAATTCATGTTTAATTAGAGGGTTCAGTTAGAGTTAACATGTTATGAAATGCATACCTTCCTTAAATATTTGTGTCTTAAATAAGTCTTTATCTCTACAGCTGATATATAAATTTTTCAAGAATGCTAATCTTACTGTAATTTTGTTTTTTCCCACCACTTGCAAACATTAAAACTGCAAATTCCATTCACACAAGAAAAAAAAAGGATTATAAATCATTTTCCACTGTTTATGTTTGCTGTAACTTCATTTTTCGCCCCCTCCCTTTTACTCCCAGAACTCCTTTCTGCACAGACTGCTTCAGTGACGTACGGAGGAAAAGAAGTTGAATTTTACATTTGCTTCTAGTATTTTTTTCCTTCCCTGCTCTATCCCTTCTACATCTTCAACTAACTTCCAACAGAATTGCCTTTTCTTGTATGTAGGAGCCAAAAAATAGTTCTTAAAAGTCTTATGAGTGAAAAGGATGTTACCTCATTAAAGAAGAGGCCATAAATCTGTCTTTCCCCTCAGCAGCACCGATCCACATCTGGCCATTCACTTCAGCCACTCATGGTTTCTCATTCTCGCTGAGCCCCGGATGGGATTTATGGTTTATTCTGCTTGTGTCACATGTTGTTTAATCCTGCTTCCCTATCAGCAATCTCATGCTAGTACCATCCCTTGCAATGTTTGGGATTTTTGCCAAAGTTTAATGCTGTTTGTATCAAGAAAGACTAAGTCTGTCTCTGTGAAATGTGCTTAAAGTGGCTCTGTAGCTGAATGTGTTAACTGCTTCTGTCCAGCATGATTTCCTCTTGAGATAACCAGGAAGCAACCTGCATGAATGCATGTTAACTGGAAAAACAAGTTTCTTTTGATTCTTGGTGTCCTTCCCAGGGCTAGACTTGTATTTTGAAAGAACTATTTCTATG
The DNA here is from genome assembly GCA_015108495.1 of Heterochromis multidens. Classification (NCBI taxonomy): domain Eukaryota; kingdom Metazoa; phylum Chordata; class Actinopteri; order Cichliformes; family Cichlidae; genus Heterochromis; species Heterochromis multidens. The sequence continues at coordinate 28,694 of VUQS01018944.1, forward strand.
CAAGATGTATCTCAGAAAACAATAAGTGACTTTTTAAAATTATATTTTAGCTAATGTTGTTCATGATGGGAAAAAAACCTTTTGATAATGATCAGCATATTCTTTTTAACATTATTTCTAGTTTGTGCAATGACAATTTTTACAATTACATTGTCACACACACCTCACGTCTTAGTGACTCAGTTTAAACACTAATTACTTTATAATGAAGTGGTGGTGGTGTAATGGTGTGGGGGATCTTTTCTTGACACACTTTTGGCACCAAATGAGCATCCCTTTATGACCGCATTATGCCCTCCACAGTCACCAGTTCTCGATCTAATAGAGCACCTTTGAGATGTGGTGGAAGGGGAGATTCGCATCATACACGTGCAGCCGCCAAATCTGCAGCAACTGTATGACGTCAATATGGACAAAAATCCCTGAGGAATTTTTCCAGCACCTTTTTAAATCTATACCACAAAGAATTAAGGCAGTTCTGGAGGCAAAAGGGGGTCCAACCCTGTACTAGCAAGGTTTTACCCTCTAAAGTCTGAAGAGACCTGCATGGTTCCACTCAGCCCTTTGCAGACAGTTACCTACATATTGTAGCTGTGTACTGTCACCGGAAAAATGTGGAACAGCTGGTCTGTGGGCTCTTGTTTCTTGTTTTTGGTCTTTTAGCTTAGCCCCTGCCATCGAGACCACAGAAGTGATATCAGCAAAGTGCTTCTTATGCTACTTTATTGATATTTAGTTTTTTTTTTTTTTGCACCTTTCCTCTTCATGGAGAATGTCCAAGCAAACTTTTTAACCAGTCTGCCTTTGACATATACATTGTGTCATCACTGTCAGGGTACACACTCTGCAACAGCTGCATATTCAAAATCCTTCACTCTGCATACTCAAATACGTATGCAAACAGATATAAACGTAGTCCTTATGATAGGATATCAAAATATGTGATTTTTAGTGTCTGATCTGTGAAACTGCTCATCTAAAACTAACTGGGTTTATAATTATGCAACAAAGGCGGTAAACCTTCACATACTTTTACCACCTCTCTAGCATTAAAGATGGCGTGACTTGGTGATGTTTTTTGTTTTTTTTAAAAAGCCTGACAGTCACACCTTCCTTATGGAGCAATGTGCCCAGTGTCTGGGTGGGATCTGAAACATCAGATCTTTTTGCTAGTGTCCAACAAACAAAGAAGAGGAAGTGATGCTGCAATAGTGCGACAAAGTCCACAAAGTTAGGTGATCTGGGTGGATGGATGAATAATCAGATTGAGAGATTGTGGTCAGTCTTCCATTTCCCACCAATAGTCAGAGTGGTTTTCTTTTAACTTATACCACAATCCTTTCCTGACCTTTTGGGACCATCATGACAAAGGTCTTGTTCCACCAAGACCCTAAACAAGAGCGACTTGTTAATATTTTAGCACAATAAAGTGTTAAAGAGATGTTGAAGAGGCAGGATTGAGGCAGGAGTTTGTGCAGAAAAAAAAAGAAAGATAGCAAAAAGAAAGGAAAAACCCTGGGGATTCAACCAAAGAAAAGAAAACTAAAACAAAACTGCAAGCTGCCAATCCCTCTCTCCTCTCTGCTACTCAGTCCTTGTACATTTGCATTCCCAGCCTCACCTGCATGGACTAACAATGGGCTAATAAAACCTTCATATATTGGTATATATTCTGTATATATGTGGCTCCATCATGTAGTGGTTTACATAGTGAAAGATTCCTGGTTTGTATCTGGGAGGAGACACTAATCCCTAGGAAGGGCATTGGGTGTAAAATGCGGAGCTACTTGCTGTGATGACGCCTAGTGAATAGCAGCTGAAAGTAGCTTTATTCTGTACATCTATCTGTTTAAAGAAAATGATTTCTCCTGTACCCCAGTTACTCACTGCTTTGGACCTAATCATGCAAACCTGTCTTCACTACCACTGATTACCAGCTGATTCCCAGGAGCACAGATGACCCACAGGAGCCAACGGGAACAGACATCAAAATATTAAACTCAGTCCAATTGACCAACTCAGCTACCAAAATACTCACACACCACACTGATAACATGTGGGACCTGGGCACAGTGAAAAGGTCTCCTAGACATTAACAAACTCCTTAACCCAAAGCAAAATGTTTCTGTAACCTCAACCTGAGTCATACATGTGCCTAAACCTTAATAACCGAGCTGTCATCAGTTTTCCAACAGCAATATGTAAAGGCTTTGGAAGGTATAGACAAATGATGACCTGCTTTTAGGGGCACTGCATGACAAAACTCCTCTTTATGTTGTTCTGGATGGCACAAAGGATCATTTTTTTGACTTCTTTGTTTTTTTACAATGTAAAATTTTTGTAAGTAGGATGAAAAATTGTTAAATAGGGCTAAAATATTAGTTCTACTAAAATTTGCCAAACCTGCCGTTACAGTTTTAACCCAACATACACAGAAACACGTTAATAAAATCTTCTATTGAGAGTTATCTGTAAACACAGTTTACTCACATCCAACATAAAAACTCTTTGTAAAATCAAACATGGCACAAACCACAGTGTATTTCTCCTGTTTTGTTCTATATTTGTGTGGCTTTTTACCCTTTTCCTCTTTCCTCTTTCACTACTTCATAACCGAATGTAGATTAGCCTTCTGGGCAGACAGGCATTCACTCCCTTCTCCCACGGTCTCTCGCAGCCAATAGATCAGTGTAAAAGCAAACCTGTGACATCGGGTCATGATATACTGTGACTCAACTTTAAGTGTGCGTACAGGTCGGAATCTCTCTGTATGTGTAGACAGAAGCACTGAGGCCGCAGGCTAACACGCAACGCCAGACGCTTCCAATTACATCTCCGTATCTGTCAGGGAGCCTCCGAGCTTTGCCCTTTATGAGCACACTGTGGCCTGGATGGCAGACATACATATGTCTGTTTGCAGCCCACAGCAGCTTTTTTGAGTGTCCAACAGCTGACTTTGTCTCAACTACTTTTTTCAAATACTTCAAAATATTAATCTGAGTGGATATAGGCACTGTCCATTCAATAAAATTAATGAGTTGCAAGCATGTTGCATTGGTTTCTCTAGTCTGTGTGTTACTACAGTCCAAAATTGCACAGGATAGCACTGAAATAAATTAATTTATAACTCCAATTTTGGTGTCAAGTTAAAAGATTGAGCACCTAAGGCCACAGTAACCACTAAGGACACTGAGGTCATGTCCTCAGAACTGACTCCAGGTATTTTGGGTTTTTGTGACCTGAGAATGAACTTTTTTCTCTGCCGACTTTCTGAAAGCCAAATTAAAAACAAAAAAAAGTTTTTATTTTTGTCATTTTCCTATACCTTTTACACTTAAATAAAGGAGAAGGCTTTGAAACAATATTTCAAACCATAATCAGGAAGATCAAATTTGAACAACATTTAGCACAAAATTACAGTAGTGAAAAAATCCACCTCTCATTTCTTCATTTTTTACTAGGAAAATGGGAAATAGGTGCAGCAATTTATTGAAACGTGCAAACATACATGGGAATATAACATATAAGGCAAAAACAAACAGAGTTTGTACAATTCGAATAAGCTCAAAAGTCAATATTTGGTATGACCGCCTTTATTCTTCATCACAGCCTGAACTCTCTTATGCAGCTTTCTTGTCATTTCTTTAAGCAGTCTTCAGGAATAGTTCTCCAGGCTTCTTCAAGGACATTCAAAGCTCTTCTTTGGATGTTGGCTGCCTTTTGTTTCATTCTCTGTCAAGATGATCCCACACTGCTTCAATAATGTTGAGGTCTGGCCTCTGGGGAGGCCAATCCATGACTGATAGTGTTCCATCGTGTGTTTTCTATCCAGGTATGCTTTTACTGCATTGGCAGTGTGTTTGGGATCACTGTCATGCTGAAAAATGAAGCTGTTGCCAATCAGATGCTTTCCAGATGGTATTGCATGGTGGATCAAAATCTGACTGTACTTTTTTGTGTTCTTAATTCCATCAATTTTGACAAGATCTCCAACACCACTGGCTGAAATGCAGCCCCAAACCATGACATGGCCTCCACCACCATTTCTGATGAGGCTTCAGCGAACAGTAGATGGATCAACTGAAGAGCCAGATGCATCTCTCAGGTCCTGTGTCAGGAAAAAACCCAGCAAAGACCCATTTCTTAAGGACATGACTTTCAGATACTGCTGTAGAGAGCTTTTAGGCTTGATACTTCTTTTGTCCTCCACTTGTCCAGCAGTATGTCCAAGGACACACCTCAAAATTCTACACACAATACCCCATAATGACAAAGTGAAAAATGTTTGCTTGAAATTCTTGTTAATTTTACTACAGGCTACTTTTTAAGTACAATTGGCTTTTTTGGAAACAAAAAGTAAAAAGCTTCCCAGCTTAGTAACTACTAATTCATTCCAATATGGTATAAGTGATGCCCTGACCTGTGTGTTTAGAGCTGAGTAAAATTATTTGTGTGTTTCAGTAGTTATCTGCTAGTTGCACCTGTTTGTAGTTTATGCAATTTTTTTTCCTTCTCAGAAACTCCTTTGTGTGTGGATACAGACATGCATATTTTGAATATCTGTCATTTCAGAGGTAATTATTTCTTGCCATACCACCTCCATGAAAGGTTAATCATAGTAGAGTTTTTTTTTGTTTTTTGTTTTTTGACTATGTCATACAAGCATATTTCCAAAGATGTTGGGATGTTACTGTGTGTAATGTCCATAAAAATAGAACACAATTTTTCATTATCTTCCATGATTTAAACCCAATATTACATAACAAATATTTTAAGTGTAGAAACTGAGAAAATTTGTTCTTTAAAAAAAAAAATTTTTAATTTTATCTTAGCGCACACACATACATATATATATATATATATATATATATAGCTACAATACAATACAAAAAAATACAAAAAATACTTTCTGAAACTTACCTGTGATTTATTGACTCATCCATCCATTTTCCTGACTGCTTATCTAGCTTAGGACCATGCGGGGCTGGAGCCTATCCCATTTGCCAGTCCATCACGGGGCTACCTGTGATTTCTATCCTACAGAAAAAACAAAAACATTTGTACTCCTGCTTAAAAGAAACAATCTTAAACTGATGCTTTAAATTTAACCATTAACCTTTGTTGAGGTCATCCCAAAGTTTGATTATTTTCTCTGTTGAATGGATTTAACTTAAACTTTTACTCACTGTTTCATTTCATGTCAATATTCTCATAATTTGCTTTCCTTGTTGCCTCTGCAGACAAAAAAGGTGCAAAACTGACCCCAAAGACTTTATTAGTGTTTCAGCTCTTCAATCAATTTACATTGACTGTAATCTTTGTTGCTTTATTCACTTTAAAGCTTCTTTTCTTAGCAGTGTGTAGGAAGTTGATTTACTGATGTTATCGTTCAGTTCTCATGATTTTGGCAATGATATTAATTGGCTCAAGATTAGAATTGTAGGATTTTTTTTTTTTTAAAGAGAGAATGCGATTACAGTACAGAGAGACAGGAAACATGGGATAGATAAGGGAAGGCCACATGGCTTGCTTCCCAGTTCTTCCAAAGGTTTCATAATTAAAAGTAGTGTTTACCATTGGGGTGAACAGTGTCATTGATTTAAATTGGACCAGTTGGGGAGTTGGGATGTGCAGATGCTCCAATCTGTTTTCATTGGAAGCATTTCGTGAGGTATGTCTCAGTTCAGACTAATTCCAGCTGTGATGTTTGTTGCCGAGTGAAGAACATCCAGCAAAGGCATGCTAGTGTCTAAAATACTACCCTGTGTGTTGGAAAAGTATTCTAAAGGGGTGTGCACTGCATTGAAATGATGAAAAAGGGTCCTTACCAACTGTCAGTATGTCATGAGTGAGGAATGATCTTAAAGCAGGGTTTTACCAATGTCTTATGGCTGGTTCAGCATCAAAAAAAACTTTACAAAGTCTTGCAGATGGCTTAAATTTCAGTCAGGAATGGATAAAATCTCTTTTTTTAGTACAGTGTTTCCACTGTTCTTGGCAAACTAAGTCAGTAAACTCAAGCAACATTGAATAAAATGACGTTTACTTAGAGTCACACTGTTTTGGAACATCTTCCTGAAGTCTTAATTGTCCAAAAGCTGCTTCTTCCCTTTCCCAATGAGGATAAAACTGGCTCATAGACAACTATGGTCTCCAGGTGGAGCCAAGCTAAACATTAGCATATGTCCAATGGTTTATATGTTATTTGGAGGCTGTGGGAATGGATGATTCACTGCAATTTACCTAAACTATATATTGAGCTTAAACTTTCTCTCATAAGGATAATAATGGTGAGGTTCTTAGTCTTCAATCTATCCAACATTGTTGGTTTGCAGTGTAATATCTAGCATCATTTTAGACTTCTGTTAGTGAATCTGTAAAACATGCAATGAGCTCCTGTGTATAACTGCATGCTCCTAAAGAGGATTTAGCTTTACCTGCATCGTGCAAGGAGCAGCACCTCCAGTTCAAAAGGCCCACACTCATCCTGTCAGCTGCACAGCTCTGCGACATCAGCTGAGCCTCGGGCCGCTGTGACGTGCTGAAGCTTCAAAGCTGCTGCTCGTCTGGCTCACGCCAAAACCAGTTACAGTGGTGGAGAGCAGACCACCGCCACACAAAGGAAGCTTTGCTTTAATGTTATCAGAGACTGATCCACGTCTGTACAGCACTGTAATGATGCTGTATTTCCCTGCCTGGCTGACAACGGCCTTATGGCTTTTATAAACGGGCCCTAATACAACTATACACCATTAGAGAGCCACTTTTATTACGTTTCCAGCTCTGGAGAAGCCCATTCATCTCCAGTGAGATGGATTGCTCTTGTTTTTTGTGATCATCAAGATGAATGTGTTTTTGTTTCCCTTTGGCGTTGATGGGGGTAGATGGTGCCTGCTGAGCATCTCTGCAGAATCAGAAAAGCATAAAACACAGATTATCTTTTATATATTTGTTAAAGAAATTACAATAAAATACATTTTACTGCATTTACCTCGAGGAACATCTTTTGCCCATTTCAGATGGATGCAAATTTTGCTTTGTCTCAGCTGCAGTTTATTTCTTTTGTTTTAGATCTTAGATGTTTAATTGCATGTATTAGAATTGGTCTTCATCTGTCATTTTATCTGGCACCTTTATCTTGTGCTTAATGCTACCTCATGCATTTCATGTATAGTATGTGTTATATGAGAACTGTTTTTATGCTTTATGTGTTTATTTTAAACCACCACATCAGAGTAGAACTGTATTGCCAAGTACAATGACAATAAAGTCTTTCTTTCTTCTGATTCTGCAGTGTTCTGAAGTATATCAGGTGACTTTATGTAAACTTGAGATTATGGCCATTATGTGCCAGTTAAATATGTGATATGAACATATTCTCAGGACATTAAATTATATAATTATGTTATCAGTCAGGATAAAAGGATAAGCATGAATATACTCACTGCACTTGCCCCTCTAAATATCTGAATATAAAAGAATATACACATGTACAGTGATGTTTTCTTTTAAATTTGAGTCATTCATTCAAAATACACTTCCCTTAATCTGAAAATGAATGAAAATGTGCAAACGCACACAGATAATTAATACCAACACACACGAACAATTTGAAAATAACTAAAATTATTAAAATAAATTATGTAATTGACGCAATATTAATATAATTTGCATCATTTTGTATGTCTTTGCTCTTTAACCTGATATATTTGGTGTGCTGTTTGAGCCACATGTAACTGAAAAGCAAAAAAGTTATTTCTCCTCTGTAATTTGTAATCTGGGACTCTGATTAATTATGGTAACCCTGAATAACTATGACAAAGACAACACATCCTGTTCCTCAGTCCCTGCTTTGATAGTGAAAGTGTTTTCAGTCTGTTTAACGCTCCCTCGGACATCTGAGGACACGCTGACAGTTATGGCATTCAGTTCTTTATCCGCAGCAGTAAGTAACAATTCCGTCTGTGTTGACCATAAACTCTTTATCAAGACCAAAGCGGCCAGTTTGGACATTCCTCTGCTCCATCTAGCTGTGTTTTGTTTATTTGAAACAGAGTTGTAAAAGAAGTTCCAAACCAGCCTGGTGCGGGTCAGACTGCTGCCGCGGCTTTGATGAGCAACTGTAACTGCAGACTGCCCCTATACAGCCCCCCAGTCCCCAGCTATGGACCCTCTGAACAAGCCAAAATGGGGGGCTTTGATGTGGCTGTATGGTGCCTGTTGTTATTGTTTGTATCAGG